>WBMZ01006409.1:0-161684 GCA_013400975.1 Atrichornis clamosus | reverse complement strand
CGAAGAGGCAGTGAGTCCAACAGCTTCTTCCCGGCTGCCGAGAGATTGCTGCCCCCCTCCCCACGTGCACACACACCGTTCCCCACCTCCTTTTGTGTTCTTTTCAAACTGTATCAAAGCCTCGGCCAGGGTAATCAACTATCCCTTTTGTGTCTTGATCACTCGTCATTTACATATTGGGACTACACCCGACTCCTTCCAGTTGTCTCCCTGGCAACTTGACTGAGAAAGAAAGAACGAAAGAAANAAAGAAAAAAAAGAAAAAGAAAAATTCACTATGAAACGCAAACCCACCACAATGTTCAGTTACTGCATTAACTGGGAAGACCATTTTCAAATTTTCATTTCTCAAATTATAAGGCAGTGAAATGCAATGGATATAAAATCTACCTAATTGCATAGTATA
This sequence comes from Atrichornis clamosus, assembly GCA_013400975.1. Taxonomy (NCBI): domain Eukaryota; kingdom Metazoa; phylum Chordata; class Aves; order Passeriformes; family Menuridae; genus Atrichornis; species Atrichornis clamosus. The sequence goes on along the minus strand of WBMZ01006409.1, from coordinate 161,278 downwards.
TTTCAAAAATTTATTTTGATAAGTATAGTTCAGCTGTCTCTCTTCAGAAAAATGTGATTCTTCTTGGTATATCGTTATAGATCAGAAAAAATTATTTGCCTTTAGTTACAGGAAATTTAACTTGAATCTGCTGAACAGAACTGGCAATAATCAGTCTGTGATTTATGAAAGACAGCATTGGCAAGGGACATAAAGCACTCATGCAATCTACTTTGGCACTCTTGAACTTCTAATTGAAAATGCCTTTAAAAGGAAGGGACTTTTTTGATTCTCACTATGGGTTTGATATATGGTGTGCTGCATTATTATATTGTTAAAATTTTCAAAATGTAGACACGGCAAGATCCATTGTGTAGAGTAAAATTTCACAACTGGAGAAAAACACTAATTTTATGTTTCTGTTTCTAGCGAATGTGTGAGTAGTGTATTGTGTATTCCACTGGCAAGTCAGAAGAGGTAAGGATTAATATTCTTACATATATGCATCACTAGTCTCCTTACATTACACTTTTATATGTCTGTAGCTTAAAACAGGATTTGTTTTTAACTTTAGTATGTGTTTGTGAAACAGGAGTTCCACAGGCCGTCCTGACTGGACTTGCATTGTGGTTGGCTTCACCTCTGGCTATGTCCGATTTTACACCGAGGTATGTTCCTCAGCAGGCCCACAAGTGAGCTATGGTCATAAACATCCATGCATTTTCAACTTCTGTCTTTGCAGATAGTGCTTTTTGCCTTCCCTAAGAAAAGGGACAGAAATGTTCATGCTTATTATTCTTTCTGTTCTAGAGTGGAGTACTGCTTCTTGCACAGCTTTTGAATGAAGATCCTGTCCTACAGCTGAAGTGCAGAACCTATGAAATTCCCAGACATCCTGGTGTCACAGAACAGGTTTTGTCAGATTATTTCAAAAGTGAAGTGGCAGTGTTATGGGGTATGGAAGGGAGTCTTCTCTGGGAATCCCCTGTGTCCTTTACCATTTTTTGATGGGATGGACAATTCCTTGGAACAAGAGACTCTTGATTTCTTGTTCGAGATGTATACATATAGCCTGTATAGTCTGAGGATTCAGAATGTATTTTTATTTTTTGGAGTATTCTATAGATTAATCCTGTTTATCTCTGTGATTACCTTGCAAAGGAATGCTTCATTCATTTTCTGTTTATTCATTTACGTGCAAAAAATATGATAATGCATTGATGAGGGGAGAAAATGTAACTTGACAGGAGCCATTGCCAAGAGTTATATGTACTCATTCATAAGAATTTATCTTAATTATTTCACAGAGAAGATAGCTGGAAATTAAAAGACTGTTTATAGGGCTATGAATCTGCATGTCATTATGAGCATTTCCTGCAGAGAAGGCTCTGCAGAGCTTAGGCTGTTTAGTAAAGAAGGAGCTTTCTTTGTTCTTTGCTGAGTTGGCGAGCTTTATGTGAAAAACTAATGAAGTTACGGAAACTTCCACATTTGCTTTCCACAGATACTCATGTTTAGAATTTAGCATTACATTTTTGGGATCAATTTTGAAATACAGAAGCATTAAGGAATTTGAGTCTTGAATTTGTATCACTAGATTAGCATTTATGTGCTCAAGTGGTAATTCAGGCACTAATCCAGTTTCAGAATTTGGCTTCCTAAAATCTTGATATTTGCATTCTAGATGAACCTGTTTTTTTGCGGTCTTCACAAGCTGCTGCAACTTATGTATTTTCTTCCTAAGCCATGAAATATATTAAACAAACAAAGAACTTATTGAAAGAAGATAAAAATACAAAATTATATGCCTAAAATCATTTTTGGGACAGTTTAATGCTGAATTTCTGTAGTTTTACCTTAGTCTGTTGCCTATGGCTGGTTAGATATTAACTCTCTGGATGTAATCCTCATCTTTGTGTAGTTAATAGTATAAAAAGCCAGAAAATAAGCTGTTATAACAGTAGCAGTGATCTACTTTCCGTCTCCCTCCTCTCATTTTTTCCCACAGAATGAAGAACTAAGTATCTTGTACCCAGCAGCAATTGTGACAATTGATGGTTTCAGCCTCTTTCAGTCCCTTCGTGCCTGTCGCAATCAGGTGGCAAGAGGTACGTTTAGGAGGAGATATTTATTTTTGACTCTGTTAATAGTGCTTTACTATATGAAAATATGAAATTCACTTAGGTTAAATATTAAATCAAGGTGGAGTTTAAATCTTCCTTGCTTGTTCATCAGTATATTGACATCTACTTCATTCAGGGACATTTCTTCCTTTCCTGTGAATGTTCTCAGAGCCCAAGGTGTCCACGTAGTATTGATTGTTATGCTATTCCTTTGTCTTTGACTCAGTAGAAATTTTTTTGTGCTTTATCAACTTTTGTCAGCTGCAGCATCTGGCAATGAGAATGTTCAGCCCCCACCATTAGCTTATAAGAAATGGGGTTTGCAAGATGTGGATACGATTGTTGACCATGCTAGTATTGGTAAGCATTTCTGTTTAATTTCAAGTATTTAAATAATTGAAGTCAATGCTTTCATGCTGTTAAATTCAGGTTGAGAGCACTTAGTGGTACTGGTTGGATAGAAATAAATAGTGGAGAAGGCTGTCATAGTGAATGATCTCATTAACCATTGTTGAAAATATAGTTTACTTTCTAGTCTGATTGAGTCTTCCCTCTTACAGCTGTAACTGTCTTGTCCTTTGTTGATAGGTAAGACACAGCTGAGAGACTAGATCAGATGCAGTTATTCCCATTTCCATCAGGGGAAAGAACTGTCTTTCCCCTGGCAGGCAGGTTAAGACTGGTATGGCTCTTTCCTGAGTCTAGCACGTAAGGAAAATTAAATTTGACATTTCTCCTTTCCAAAAAGGACAAATTGACTTTTAAGCTCTCAAAGACTTTTACCCTTCAGGAATTTGCAGAAGCCTAGGTTCTTATCGGAGCGGTATATCTGAGGGACAGTAAGCTTAATTTCTCTTCCACCCTTACTACACAAGCAGATAAGTAAGTGGTCAGAAGGCTGCTATCAAGGCAAGTGAAGTGAGTTTGGTACCTGTATTTTTGCTGCTGAACTCTGCTGATTTTTTTCTGAACTAACCAACTGTGCTTTATAATTAACCTAAGTTCATTAGGTTATTTCTGCCATGTTGTTTGGAATTCCTGTGGTTAAAGCTGTTCCCTTCCCCCTGAATGTTGGCTGGTCAGTCAAGAAGGCAGGAATTTATTTATGCTTCTAGAGCAATTGCATGCCTTTGTTCTGAATGTGTAAGACATTCACTTTAATGTTTTTGTTAGGCATCATGACACTGTGTCCTTTTGATCAAATGAAGACCGCCTCCAATATAGGAGGATATAATGCAGCTATAAAAAACAGTCCACCTGCCATGTCTCAGTATGTTACTGTTGGAGCCAATCCTTTCACTGGTTTCTTTTTTGCCCTGGAGGTATGTACTACAAAGCTGACTTGCTGAAACTTTGAATAAATAATCCTTCATTTTTCTGTATGAGTATTTCTGAAGTATTTTTATATTCATTTTATGCTGACATTTCTCCTTCTTGAGCACCTGAAACTGGAATGATTTGGAGTGGACGTGATAGTAATGATAGCATTAGGGTTCCTGCTAATGAGAAATTTTATTTTCTATCTTGAATTGAATGTGATAGTCAAGTAATTTTTAAAATGTGTTAATTTATTGCCAATTAAGTCCCTGAAGTGGTTTTGAAAAACCAGGTTGATATAGTGTAAACATGCATCTTACAGATTTTTAGAGGTCTTTGGCCTTTGAACATGTACATGCATGATCTGAGTGTATTGTAGTGATTCCTTGTAGGAGAAAACTGCAATTTATGCTTAACATGTAGCGTATTTACATCATCATCTGTTATACTGGAGGAAAAGGATGTCAGTGTAGCTGCGTTTCTTGTGCATTCAGACTCTAGTTGTGTGCTGTCCTTATCAGGATTGAAAGCTAATTGAAAATGCTAGAATTGGAATTTTGATTTTTGTACTTGCTTTTCCAATATGTTTATGAAAAAACTGCTTACAATGATATTTGCAAGATTGCCAAAGCCAAACACCAGCTAACTCTCTGTGACAGATCATACACAGGGTTTTTTTAACTTCTATTGCAGACAAACATACTGAGCTACCAGTGACTTGCAGGAGGATTTTGAAATGGTAAAGAGATGTCAGAATGGCTTTTCTGGGGGCAATGAATTAAAATTTTGCAGAGTCTTAAAGCTATGCTTTCTGATCTGAAAGTCCGTAGGAGGCCTGAAAAACTATTCTGCAGTTGAGTTCAGTGTAAGAACTATTTCTTGGCTTTCTAAAGGCTTTGTTCCTTCATTTCAGGGTGGCTCACAGCTGACTATTTCTTGACTTTCTAAGCACTTCATTCTTTTCTTTCAGGGTAGCTCACAGCCACTGCTGTCTCATGTTGCCTTAGCAGTTGCAAGTAAACTGACTTCAGCATTATTTAATGCTGCCAGGTAATTTTTTTTTTTTTTTAAGTAGTAGCTGCATAATATTTTGAGGGTTTTTAGGACTATTAGTGTAATTCTCCTTATGTGTTTTTCTGTTGCAAGTGGCTGGCTTGGTTGGAAGAGTAAACATGAAGAAGAACCTGTCCAAAAACAGAAACCAAAAGTGGAACCTGCAACCCCATTGGCAGTGAGGTAAGTTGCTTTTTTTCACTGTCAGTTGCTTTAGAACTCTTGTGGTTTTAATTATTTCAATTATTTTGAAAGGTGTATAATTGGTGACTTTAGGCAGTGATGATAGTTTGCAGGTCATTTGTTTAAAGCTTTGCTTCATTTCAGTTTTTCATTCTGGACATTAATTCTAAATAATTACTCATATCTTTCCCTTCCACTGTGTGGGTTCATTGTTACTGTACAAGAGCAGTGTCTACAGTTTAATGACTGTATAAGTACACATCTCTCATTCCTGACACTTATCACCAAAGTGCTTCTACAGAAACCACATGAGATGCTTACTGCTTGTGGTAGTTTAAATCCCCTCACAAAACTAGGAGATACCCTGTTTCACTGTTGATTGTGGAGAGAGGAGCATGAGAACAACAGCCTGATGTTGTCAAGAAAGCTGATAAAAGACTAAAGTCTTCATTGATGTTCCTTACTTTTTTTAAAGTATTCTTAAGACTCTTCAGCAGTAAAGAGAGGGCATATAAAGTAACCCAGTGCTCTGTGGTCTTTGTCTGACAGTGCATGACAAGGCAGTTACTCATCCTAGTTTCTGAACTTTGACTTTTCAGTAGGACTTACACAGAGCTATGATATATCTTGGTAGACAGCACAAAAACTTTTTTCAAAATTTCCTCTTAATTTTAGCAATACCTTCTGTTACCTTAAAAAAAGAAATCTTAATCCTTATAAGAATATCTGTTAATTATTTCTGAAGAAAAAGATGTATCTAGTGTTTTTGCTTGATTATTATTATTTTTTTAGGTTTGGACTTCCAGACTCTCGTCGCCATGGTGAAAGAATATGTCTTTCTCCATGTAACACTTTAGCAGCAGTGACAGATGAATTTGGAAGGGTTATTTTACTGGATGTTACAAGAGGGCTCGCAGTTCGCATGTGGAAAGGTATGATAAGAGTGTATATTAGGAGAGCAAAACAACATTGTGGCTTCTTATGTTCAGACTTAGAATTCCAAATATTTTCGTACACTGCTTCATTACAAACCAAAGTCAGGTGTAATATAAAGTCTGTAAGGGTATTGTAAATTCCTGAAATATTTACATGGCCTAGAGTTAAAATTAGCTCCGTTTGGTTTGTATTATATAGATTTTTCTGAATTTTTTTTCTTTACAGACTGTTTCCCAACAGAAAGCTTTCAACCTAACAATTTCTTTGAAAGAGCTTTAGCTTTATTCTCCAAGGTTCTTTCTCTTGATAAGCTCTAGTATCCTCTTTAATTTTGCTGAGGAAGTAAACACTTTGAAAAATCAGTAAGAAGATATACAGCTTGTTAGATTCTCATTTCATCATGGTGACTGCACAGGAAGGGAGTCCTCAACCTCTTGCATTGGTGTAACGCCCAGAGTATTGGGTTTTTTTGTACCTTCTCCAGAAGAACTTGTTTCTTCCCAGAGGCTGCGTTTGGCCACTCTGTGGTGGGCCGTGTTCCAAGACAGTGGACCACAGTTCTTGGCAGGAGTCAAGAGTTGCACAGTTTGAAACAAAGCTTAAGATTACAGCTTGGTGCAGAAATAGCACTGAAGTGGGTGGTGCTGTGTACTAATCCTGTATTAATTTCTGCACACTAATGAACTTCCGTCTTCTCTTACGAAGGATACCGTGATGCAGAAGTTGGTTGGATACAGACTGTGGAGGACCTTCAGGAGAGGGAAACTGACAAGATGGATTCTTCTCCTTTTGGAAATGCTCAGGGTCCAAGCAGGGTAGCTCAGTTCCTTGTGATCTATGCTCCGAGAAGAGGCATTCTGGAAGTGTGGAGCACGCAGCAAGGGCCTCGGGTTGGAGCCTTCAATGTGGGGAAGTATTGTAGGTAAGAAACAGGTAGCTGGTAGGCATGTTGGCTGTGCTGCTGCAATAGTGAGGTGTGACTATGCCGGTGGTAAAAGTGCTGGGGGTGCTCGCAAGCATTTTCTGTGATGCCCAGTGTTTCTGCTGAATGCAACTTGTTGTTCTAGAGATGGGGACTTTGTCATATGTCATCACTCTTCACACTTTTCTGATAAACATGTTTAACAGTTGTTAAACCTTAGCTTTGTAAAACTTGTTGCCTTTTTATTTAATGTGTGGAAAGGGGAGGTTGCTAATCTTGTTCTTCTCTGTTAAGGCTGTTTTTTGTTGGTTTCAGGTTGTTGTATCCTGGTTATAAAATAATGGGTCTAAACAATGTAACCAGTCAGGGATGGCAGCCCCAGACTTACCAGATATGTCTTGTTGATCCAGTCTCTGGAAGTGTAAAAACTGTCCATGTACCTTTCCATTTAGCACTGAGGTAAGGACTTTCTATGCTCTATATAACTAAATTAATTTTATTATTGTTTTTGGAAACAGTTGGAGAGAGCAATTCTGGTGTTCCCTTTCAAGTTGAATAGTACTCTGTAACAGTTTAATTGGCTTCTATGGATTAACCTTGATTTCCATTATTGTGATGTTACCTTAAAGTGGCATATATAATTTTTTTTAAAAAGCATTTTTAAAAATCATTTGCTTTAGTTCTCTTCACTCATACAATCACAATTATTTTCCTTCAGTGATAAAAAGAGTGAACGAGCAAAGGATATGCATCTAGTGAAGAAGCTAAATGCTTTACTCAAAGCTAAAACCTCAGATCCAGGTGGGTTCTTTTGTCTAATTTCTTAAGATTGTGTGTTATCAAAGAGTTCTTGGACTATCTGTCCTGTAAGTGTACAATCACAAGTATGATTGTGGTGCATTCCTACAGCTGTATTTGCTATGAGTTGTGGTCTTTAGGTAGCTTTGGTTTTTATTTTTAAATAAGCTGCAAGATAAATTTTATCTCATACCGGGATCTGGTGTAAGCCTTGTATGCTATGTAAATCTTGTGCTCTGAATAAACACACTACTTTGAGTGCTTGCATAAAACGCGGTATATTTGCAGTCCATTATGCTTTGTAATATAGTTCAGTGTTTGAGCCTAGATATCCTTCTTGCTGTTATAGGTATTTCTTACAAAGGACAGGTTTAGAGTAAGAGATGTCACTGAGCTGTTACTTTGTTTCATTTCCGCCAGCTTATTTTGGCAGCTTCTGTAACAATATCTTCATCTTTACGTGATGAACCCCTATAACTGTGGTGCAGGTTGACTTGCTCTTCACAAGGCTTTTGAGAAATATGAATTGAAGTTGTGATTGTCTTTGTTTGCAGATTTAATTGAAGCCGAAGCAAAGGAATTAATACTTGATATCAAATACCCTGCTACAAAAAAACAGGTGAACATTGAGAAGCCAATATATTTTAATATTGGAAAAAAAATACTGCATTATCAGATTAGCATGCTAAATCTTTCAAAATATGGTGGGTTTTTTCTTCCCTAGAGTTACTTGAAGCAAATAATGGAGCTGTTTAGGGTTTCTCTTGGTTTTTTTCTGGGTTGTTTTTTTACTACAGATTGACCGGAATTAATTTTAACTTGTGACTTCCCCAGGGCATCTTCCATGAATAATTAAAGGAGAGAAAACATTTCTGTAGGAACAAATTATGCCACAAGTATATGTGGAGGTGAAATACAGATAAAAAATCACGGCCAGTGCTATTGTTGGCTTAACTTACGTGTTTTTTACAATAAAATGAAGTGAATGTTTAATACTCTTGAATATCTGCTTAACAGGCTTTGGAAAGTATATTGATGAGTGAACGTGTGCCACTTTCATCTCTCACAAATATCACTCAGACATTAATGGATGATTTAAAAAAACAGGGTAGGTGCATATTTATTTTGCAAATATGGGGAAGCATTTGCACTTTGTCTGCAGTGCTGGAAGACTGTTGTAGAAATGTTCCATTCCACAGGGAGACCACACTTGGTCTACTTAGTTTTGCTGCTAGATATCACAGGATGTTTCTGTGCCATGTCTGTTTTTAGTGCAGACTGCAAATAACTTGCTGTAAGTATGCTTTGTTATGTTTGCTGTGTGCCTAGTAACTTGTGATTATATTTAAAAAAAAAACAAACCAAACTCATCAACAACTGTGCTGGGTACTTGTGTCCAGTAAAAGCTTCCTTTAGAAAGAAGCTTTCATAGGCTTTTACCTAGTAGATCTTTTAATTTATTCTCTCTCCAAGGAAGGAAGTAAGGATTTGGTATGATCTGTGAATGTTAATGTACTTGATGCACAAAACCCTTATTATTGTGGACTGGAGTTGTGACCAGATGTCTTATCTTTTTTTGGTAAACTTTGCTGAAGTTTATCAAATACTTCATGCTTTGCTAGAGATTTCAGAGCCTGTGTTAGGAAGTGTCATTACCTGAAAGTCTACAAGATTGTTTCTTTGAAATTATGCATTTAAATCTTTCTAAATTGGGTAAACCTTTGTGCTTGATCCATTTTGGAGTCCCAACTGGGTATTGAGAGTGGAGAAGTATGTGCCTCACACTTCTTTGCATGTGCTGGAATTTCTCAGCAATAGCAGTCTGCTGCTTGTTTTGTTGTTGTTGTTACCACTGGATTCATATTGCCTTGTTACAAGACAAGGCTTTAACTAGAGCTGTCAAGAAGTCCCCACCTCTGTTGGGTGCAATTGCTGTAAACAATTATCTAGTAGAAAGGCTGTGTTCCTTCTCCTGCCTCAGTGAGAACATGTTGACACCGCGTTTTTGTAGTTTCAAATCCTTGAGAAAAAATCTCTCCTTCATTTCTCTCAGTGATAGGGGTTTTTTACCATTTTCTTGAATTTGATTGAGGAGATTGAGAGCATCACAAGTAGTTCTGTACCTAATTTTGGTTTGGCATTCTAAATCAGTAGTATTATCCATCTCTGTTAGAAATGCTAGAAGATCCAAATAAAAGTGGAAACATGCCCTTTAACACTGAAGAGAGATTGAAAGAACTGTGTATTTAGTAAGGTCTGTTTGTTTGTGTATTTTTCATCACTAATCTCTTGTTGTCACACATAAAATTATTTCCCCACATTCACAGTAAAGAACAAACTTGGCTGATGTTCCTTCCATCTAAATTCAGAAGAGTAGTGTCATACTCTTCCATTTCTGCCTAGTAGGTAAAAGATAATACTAAGCAGATGCTGGGCTCTGTGAATGCTGTGGTTGTGAATTCAAGGTCAAGTGACTGACGAGCTCTCTGTGTTTCTCTTTTTTAGGATTTTAACAGCAATGTATCAAAAGTGTTTAAGGGTTTGTAGGTGAAAATCATTTAGAAGCCATTTCAGGTGAAAATTATGTGTTCAGAGGTATCTTTTGTATAGAAAGGGCTTTTTAGGATCTCTTCAAAATGCTTTCTTTAAAGACTAATGAGTTGGAATAGCGTGGGGCATGTTTTGACATTGTGTTAGTGTTAATTTCCTAAATTCTGTTTACTTCAATTGTTACTGGAATTTGAATGTCAATAGGTACTTGAAATTTCTGAGACTAAGGTTGTAAAAATACAAAAGACAGTGTTTTGCTGAGATGAAATTTGATTAATATCAATAGATATCAACCTTTCTTCTGATGCAAAGAATATGCTTAAAATGTTGTCAGAATGAGTAAAATATAGTTCGTTATTCTTGATGAAATAAAATAGGAACTGTATTTCAGTTTTTTACAATCTCTGGTTTGGCCATAAACCAGAAAAAGACAACAGATTTGTCTTTATTCAGTTCCACATTGTTAACCTCCTTCAGTTTAAAAATGAGCCTGATATCTTTCTCTAATACCTCTTGTAAAAATATTATTATTTTATACTACTGTGAATTGAATGTAATCATTGTAAGCAGCAGTGCATCAAAAAATTAGACTGAGTTTCAGAAATCCTACAGTTCAGCAAAGTGTGTTTCACTATTCCAGGCTACATGTTCAAGTTCAAATGCAGTTTTATTTCTCCTCAGAGCTAGAGTGTGTGGATGAAGGACTACTGCAGTTCTGTGCAAACAAGCTAAAGCTGTTACATCTTTATGAACTAGTTAGCAAACTAAATTCCCAAAGCATACAGAAAGTGACTTCACCTTCAGATAATGTGAGTAAATTCAAAATTCAGTTGTCTTTTAAAATCAAGTGATGATTTAAGCATTAAAATACATTTTCAAAGCCTTGGATAAAGTAAGTAGGTAAGCAAGTTACCCATTTTTGTGGCCTGGAACATTTAATGAAGAAATTGTTTAAAATACATTCCCTCCATCCTCATACAAACATCTAGTAATTCATCTACCTAATATTCTTTAGAAGTCACATAAAGTTGAGACAGAAGTGAAAGCAGAACCCCAATCTCCTGTTTTCAGTCCTTTATCCAAAGTACATAGCATATTCTTAACTTTGGTTTTGTTGGGATATTTTGGGACCTGTAGAGGTTACAAATTTTGATGCTTGCATAGCAGCATAATTTGGCTTGCTTTTGATATAATTTGTAAAGCTCCTTATATATTTATAACACCATACTGTTATTTTATAGGTTTTTTTTATTTGATGGATGGTTGTTATACTATGAGTGGGATCTAAAAATGGGAAATGTATCTCTTCTAGTCCTTAAAAAGGAAGCTAGACAAGGTCTTCATTTGAGCTACGTGAATAACTGATTTGGAGATTATGCAATCATTTTGGCTGTGTTAAAAGAAATTTTTAATATTCAAAATGAAATATTTTGACTCTTCTGACTTTTAGGTTTTACTGTGTTTTGGAAACCATCTGCTTGTATAAGTCTTGTGATATGGGATTTTTTTGCTTTTGCTTTTAAGGACTTGGCTAAACTGCTTCGTCTTGAAGAGAAAGATTTTCATAGGCTTGAAACTTTGCTGGAGAACTACAAGAAAGAAAATACTCAAACTACTGTTCAGTTTACTGATGAGAAGGATGACGTATTGTCCGTGAAAATGTTCTTAGAATATCTGGAATATGAAAAGGATGTGATTAATGTGAAAAATATGGAAGATGGAGAATATGTGGCTTTAGGTAAGAGCTGTTGAACTCTATCAAGTTACTCAGAATGATTATAATCTAAGATGATATAAGTATTTTAGCCTTAATCTGGGGACATTAGCAACCTGTCTTCCCTTGAAGTAGTAACTGCTAGTTCTAGACTCTTACCTTTAGTTGGAGGACAAGTCTTTATACCTAGATGGATATTAATACAAGTTAACTACATCCGTGGATACAATGACCCTAAAGCCATGTTACCACTGTTCATTCGTTTTTTAACACCAGTAAATGGCACAGTGGTAACTGGGTACTTCACAGAGCAGCTGTACCCTGCTGTTTCTGTCGCAGTCACAGCACCCTAAGAGCTGAGTTAATGACAGGACTGACTTTAGCCTCAGAGATGGGGAAGCTGACCAGAGGCAGCACAGGACTGTTAGGTGAGGGAACAAGGACCTGTAACTCGTGGAGCTGAGATTTCTGACAAGGTTGGTCTGAAATATTGTGGATGTGGGAGAGTGTGTTGGATGTGGGATAAGGTGATGGTCTGTAGTCTGCTTTACTTTTTAATTCTGTTCCATGATGGGCTCTTGGGAAATAACTAGTGGAAGCATCTTGAATTAAATCTGTCTCAAAGGCACTGTCTTTATTATTCCACTTCTGGGGAAATCTTGGAGCAAACACAGAAGTCTGTGCACAGGTGTTACTATGGTGTTCACTTTGTAGCTTCCTGCTTCTTTTGGATTTGTCAGACTTTGAGAGGAATTGAGATTGAAGAGTTAGGCAGAAGAACTTGGCCTTCATCTGTGTGAAAATCAAAGGCTGTTTCTAAGTAATCTTAGAATTTGCATTTTCTCTACCATAACATTGGTTTTAAGGACTGGGATAGTTGTACTCTTTGCCCCACACTCTTGGGCAGAGATCACCAGAGACTTGTTAGGATGTTCAGCTGTAAACAAACATAATTGGAACATGAATGTCAAACCAAACAATTTAGATAGTTTCTTGAAGATCTGTTTTTTTCCAGTTATTTTCTGCCTCAAAAGGACACTGTAACTTTTTGTAGTACTGGTAAGGTATGAATTATGTAATTCTTTGTAGATTTTAGTTGGGTGAAGTACACTAGTTTGCTATGTAAGATGCAACATTCTGCCACACAGTTATGGGTTACTCCATGGACAAACTTGTCCACCACTTTAATCCATTCTTTGAATTGAACAAAGTGTGTCTTCTCCCAGCTGCTTATGCCCCCCAAGCCTACTTGCTAGTGGGGTGGTGTGAGAAGCTGCAAAATCCTTGACTTAGTGTAAATAATGCTTAACACACTGATGTTTTAGTTGTTGCTGTCAACATAATTCTCACTCTCAGTTCAAAATACAGCACGGTACCAGCTACTAGGAAGAAAATGAACTCTATCCCAGCTGAAAGCAGGGCAATATCCACCCCTTATTGTATACACACACTTTCCAATATATCCTGGTTAATTGCCACCACATTTCCTGTGGTTTTGATAGATGCATGCAGATTTCATTCCTTTAATCTCTGGGCCATCCCTCTAAAATATCCATTGAGTTCATTTACTCCATGACTGTGGGCTCCATCTGTCAGAGTAGTGCACCCTTCTGGGTGCCATGTGACCATATGACTTGCTTTCCAAGGCCCAGGATAGGGTTCCGGGCCATGTCATGGGGCACAGGATATGTTTCCAGCCATCCTGTGGTTGCTTCCACTATTGTAAGTACACGGTGCTTGCCTTGATGGGTTTGGGGGAGTGTGATAGAGTCAATCTGTCAGGCTTCCCATACTTACATTTCAGCCAGACAGGCTTTAAAGTCAGTGCAAAGTACTTGCTGTTTTTCTTGTTCAGCAATGTGTAAAGCCAGCTGGATGGCTTTCACCTCGGAATCTTGATTCACCTTGTCCTTCAGCTCTTTCTGTGACTTGTTGTGTAGGACTCCACATCACAATTTTCCACCTGGATTTTCTGTGCAGGTTCCTTTATTTTGCTTTATGGCAAAGCAAGCTTTCATTCCTCAAAATCTTTGCTGTGTTGCCCTGCACAATGATGTTGTCAATGTATTGCAGGTGTTCTGGAGCATCACCTCGTTCCAGTGCAGTCTGCTGGATCAGTCCACTTGCCTGGTGACATATAACATATTCCTGAAAGTGATTCCTTTCCTTCACACCTGAGACGAGTCACCTCTAGAAGGCTGAGGGCTTGTGCCCCTTTTCCAATTGTATTGTCAATGTCCCCTTCCCTAGAAGGGGATTCCAGCTGTTTGGCTTCCTTACCCTCTAATTTCAGGCTACTGGCCCCATTATCCCGACATAAGGACAGCTGAATGACAACGTGCTCACTTGGATTATGGCTGAAATCTTTTCACATACCTCACAGCTCACCCAGGGACAGGCATTTTGTGATTACTGTCTGGTTTATGAGTTCTTCCTCTTCTTCCTTGCTGAGTAGTGACCACCTCATTCTACTGCTCCTATGCTGGCCCTGCTTTGGAGTAGTGTGCCTGACCACTTCCTTCTCCTGTTCCTCTCGCTAAATGAGCTGACTTCCATTTTCAGTATTTCTTCTTGTGTGTAGTTGTCACTGATTCAGTGACAGGTTGGTTCTCTAGTTCAGCCACGGTGCCTGTTGCTCCGCTCAGAGTGGCCACAGTGCCTGTCACTTTGTCATCAGATCCAGACGCCTTCCCTTCCCCTTGAGGATACTGAGTAGTGTTGGACAGAATGATGGTAATTCGCCTGGAGGAAAAGGTGGAGGAAGGCATTTTCCCTCTAGACGAGCTCTTGGAAGAACGAAGGTGTAATTGCGAATCGCTTCCACCGGACGGCGCCCGAGGGCCGGAGCTGGTGCGGTGCTGAGGACACAGAGCAGAGCAGTTTCACGACAGGAGATCTTATCGTGCCATGAGCCAGCCTGCAAAGTGCACGATAACCTGAACCAACCCCCCGGGGCTGATAACAGAGCACAACGGAGAACGTGGGCAGCGGTTAACATGTTACTTAACACAACTCTGAGAGCAAATACATCAGCGTTGTGACCACCGACTATTAAAGTAATACAATGAATGCTTATAACAAATTTGTTTTACCATGCTCTGGTCAGATCTGTCATCTCCACCTTCTGTGCCCCTTGATGGGCATCAGAAAAGACTGTTGTGATTTAACCTGGCAGGCAGGTGAATATTGGGTTGTCCTGAATGTAACTTACTCTGCTGTGTTGCACTCAGTGGGACCTGATCAATAGATTGCCTTTCATATAAGTGTAAGGGGAGAGACTGGTTTTAGATGCCATTTATAATGTCAACTAATTTTTGCTTCAGGCAGCTTTTTCTTCTGGAAGTGTTTGTGTGGGGAGAGTTCCACAGAGGAAATGTGTCATGCACTGGAATCAGCAGGTTTTAGCCCACAAACCTTGTTGGTAAGATGTTTCTTACATACTTGAAAACTTTGCTTTAGTATTTTGAAAACAAAACATTAAAAGGAGAAAATCTGCATATTGACCCTTGGATTAATGCTGTATTCAGGCTGTGTTCAACCAGCCCCAAGCAAAAACCATGAGAGCAGTTAATGTCAGGTACTGATACATTTGTTAGAATTCCTTTTTACTAGCAAACAAGGAAGTTTAAAAGAAAAATAAATTTGTTAGAATCCTTAGTAGTGTTCAGACACACATCTTTATCTTTTGCCTCCATGGAATTGTAGTCTTTTGGGGTTTTTTGCCCATCCACTGCACAACAGTGGGAATATGTATTTCAGTATTATATGCCCATGTTAAGATTTTCAACTGTAATATTAATAACTATTAATGTTTGCCAAGTTGAGCCATCAAAAGAGGGTGTTTTCTAGGATATCTTCCTAAATTAAACCTACTGATTGCATTATTTAATTTCAAAATCTGTCATAGGGTGCCTTATGCATTATATTTTTAACTTTCTATGTTAATATAATGGTTCATGGATATAACATTTTTGCTTGAGAAAGTGTTTGAATTGTGTGTTGCAATATTAGACTTTCATTTTACTGCTTTAATTCCAAATTCTCTTTTTTTTTTCAGTCACTCCTTCTCAATTTATGGCTTTCCAAGGAAAAAGATATTCTAGACAAACCAGATTCTGTCAGTTGCCTTCATACTATGCTGTCACTTTTGAGCAAAATGAAAGGTGAGATCTACATTTGGAATACTTAAGTGCAACTGTTATTATTATTAGAAATTTGCCACCACTGACTAGCCTGTATTATCACTTTGGGCTTTTCCCCCTCACAAATTATGCAGCAGAACTAAATGCTGCACATTCATGGACTAACTAATCATGCCATTTTCACTCTCACTCTATGCTAAGTTGACACAACTCCTACTTGGCACCAGGGTGTGGCTGTCCAGCTCACTTTCCTCATGTTTCTTGAATGTATAGTCCCATCTCTCTACTTTGTGCTGACTGACTCTCAGACATCCTTGAGACACTGTTACTTTAGCAACATTTGTATATTAAATGTCTCTGTAACTTGAGGACCACTCTATAAAGTAATTTGCCAGTATTTGGGGTAGGTTGTACATAGGTTGTACATATGAATAAACACTGATTCTCCTACCTCACATACAGCTGTTATGGATAAGTCTGTGCCAGGTTCCCTTAGGTCTGCTTCACCATAGGGCAGCATTATCAGCTTGAGACTGGAAGCATGAAAAAGCTACTGCTGCTGTCTGAATAAATTATTGCTGCTGAACACAAGGTAGCCTGAAGGGAGACAGCTCAAGTGCATTGAATATGTGTGGCATCTTGAAATCACAAATTAATCTGTCTGCATTGTGAAGTGTCATTTTATTTATTAGATCTAGTAAGCATGCAGCAGGTTGCTGCCTAATGATGTAGATCTGTTGTCTGTTTGCTACAGATGTCTGGAGAATGAGTAATGCACCTTCTATTTCAAACTAGAGTTACAATCAGGATCTGTGTGCTACATATCTAGAAGATAATTACGTAGAGTAATCAGAAATTGCTCCTGGTGGAGGAGCTGTGTTAATAAGCGCTGGTTCCAGGGTCGGTTGCTCGTGTGCAATGACCAAGTTGAGTTTCCTGCTCTCCCTTTCCCTCCAGTCGCTATCGATGAGTCGTGGGACACTCAGTCCGTGTCCCCCTGGTGGCAGCAGATGCGCACGGCCTGTGTTCAGTCCGAAAACAACGCAGCTGCGCTGCTGTCTGCTCACGTGGGGCACTCTGTAACTGCACAGATAATCGACAGCGTGACAGAGAAAAAGGTAAATCGTCTGGGGCCTCCCCCTTCTCTTCTATTTGCTGTATCAATGCCGTGCAAGCTGTTGTCTTCGTAACAGGGTAACATCATCATCAAACATTGTCATCTTTGCAACATGGGCACAAGCATGCTATCCTGCAAGCCTGCAAATTTGCATTTGAATTTAAAGAATATTATGCTCAGGTGAATTAATGATATATCAGGATTATTTACTAAACATATTTAAATATGTGATGGGAACTGTACACTGAGTTTTTCTCTTGGTAGCAAATGATGTTGACAAACGTAAAGCCTACACACTTCCCACATAAATTTGAGAAGTCTGCTGAAGTTTTGATGGTAAACATGTTTTAACATAGTTGTGATTTTTTTTTTTTTTAAGTATACCACTGAATTTTCATAGTACCTGTGTTACTATCCCTTCTTAAGGTGGTGGATGCTTGGTTTTCTTGGCAATAAATATCTTTACCAAGTTGTGATTAAGACTGTGAAACTGCATACAGCATTATAATTCAAGATGGAAAACATTATTCCACTTCTAAATAGCACTAGGCATATGTGTCTTAACAGATTAGATGGGGTGTAGGTGGTGCTCAGTGTTGTGAATAGAACCAAAGAATGGTTTGGCTTGGAAGGCACTTTAAAGATCATTTGATTTCACCCCTGCTGCCATGAGCAGGGACACCTCTCACTAGACCAGGTTGCTCAGAGCATCATTATCCTGGCTTTGAATCCTTCCACGGAAGGGGCATCTACGACTTCTCTGGACAACCTGTGCCCATGACCCTCACAGTAAAGTATTTCTTCTTAATAACCAATCTAAACTTCCTTACTTCTCTTTAAAGCCAATCCCCATTGTCCTATCACTACCTGCCTTTGTAAAAAGTCTCTTTCCCTTTAGGTACTGAAAGGCTGCAGTAAGGGCACCCTGGAGCCTTTTCTCCTCCAGGCTGAACAATCCCAACTCTCTCAGCCTGTCTTCATAGGACAGGTGCTCCAGCCCCCTTTACCCACATGCTCTCTTCTTTGTCCCCTTTTCTTCTGTTCTGCTCTTTAAGAAAAAAAAAAAAAAAAGTAACAGATTTATTTTCTTCAAAACTTCCCTTCCATAAGACCATGCATTTTTCCCCACTTTTTTTTCCCTACCATCCTTTGGTTTAAAGCCTAGAAGTGTTAATGGCCAGGCTTCTGAGTACTCTGTCTTGGTACACAAAGCTAAAAATCAGATGTGTTCCCTGCTGGAAAGATTCTTGGGCTTCCTGGCAGAGCATTTGCTGATAAACATGAGAATTATCAAAATAATACACGGAACTGCCATATGGTGTGATTCAGTATTTCTGAGTACATATTTTTTTAATATGGTAGGAAATGGAAATGTAGGTGCATTAATCATATATTTGGGGAAGTGTGTATAGTAGAGAACTTAAATATTTTTGAAGGGATTCTAACCGACTTTTCAGCTAAATATGAACTTAAAAATGGGACTGTAAGATGATCTTTCAAGTTCTTTTATTTCCTTTAGGCTTTTATTTAAGGACTTGTGCATCTTGTGAGCAATGTGGGATATTAATTGATATTTGCATGCTAGTTAATGCATACTTTGAACCAAATTATTCTTTAAAATGCAGTAGCTCTTGGGATATAACTTTGAATTTTAATGTTATGCATTTTTTATGAACAAAATTGTGCTGCTTTAAACAAACAGATCTAAACCAGTTCATGTGTTCTGTTAGTTTTCCCAAATAATTGTAGGTTCAGACACAGAATCCTGGGAAGCACTTTCCCTTGATAGTGAATATTGGAAACTTTTGCTGAAACAATTAGAGGATTGTCTGATACTTCAAACACTACTGCACAGCAAAGTGACCAAAAGGACAAAAAGAGTTTCATCACTCCAGAGCGAGCCTTTGGGCAGACTGTCTGTTAAAAAATTGCTTGAGGCTGGAAAAGGTACATTTTTTTTTTTCTTGGAGAGATTGTTGATTTTCTTTCTAATACACTTCTGAGCTGTCCTTACCTGTTTAATGATGTACTCTGCACTGGAAGTTGTTCTGCTGGATACCATTTTTAATTTAAAAACCAATGCAAATTGTGTAGAATATTCCTTTAAAGTTGTAAAAAGGTATTACTGTAAAGACTGCATGATAAGCCTCTAATCAGTTGATTAGGAAGTTTTGTAATTGGTAGAGTTACCCTTATGTAATTAAAGGTGGTAGTTAAAACTCCTCTATTTTCTCTTGTTCTTATATTCTGAATCAGAAATTACCTGCAATACGTTGACTATACCTCATAATTTTTCTTTTTAATATCCTAGGAGGTATTGCCGACACTGTAGCAAAGTGGGTTTTTAAACAAGGCTTCAGTCCTATTGTACTGAATTTGGCCGAATACAAAAACAACACAGATAGTACTGAAGAATCTGAAGAAATGCATAATAATCTCTTTCTTGAGGAACCACAAGCAGATGCAGGCTTGGAAACAATCCTAGGTAAGAAAATAACAGGAATTTTTCAAATTATGACAGTCTGCAGAGACTGTTGTTGCGAAGTAGCAAAAATTTTAGTGGGAAGAGGTCTGTCTTCTAACTTCAGATTTTCTTTTTCTAGGGCTGCTGCAAGTAGCATATCAGCAGTTTCCATGTAGTCTTGAAGTGGATGTACTCCATGCACATTGCTCTTGGGAATGTGTAGTGCAGTGGAATAAGGACCCAGAGGTAAGAAAACTTCATTTGCAGGGAGTAATGGGTAAGACCAATTTGATAGAAGCAGTTTCATAAGTTTGTAATAGTTCATAAAAACATTAATTAATAAGACTGACTTTGAAAGCAGTTGTTAGGTACAATTTTTCTGTGATAAGTGGCAGGTGGAAATTGAATTGAGGAACTGAATGTATGTCCTGAGGCTGAATGGCACCTCACAAGGCCAGGACTGTGTGTTTCAAAGCTATCACATTCTCAAAACTGGGGGTGTGGAAACTGGGTTCCAGTAAGCACTTTGAAAAACGGTTTTGACTGTATGTTGTGCTTGTACAGAACAGCTTAAGTACTGCAAAATAGAGGTGAATTTTTCTCTGTTCCTAGATATGCTAAACCAAATCACAGAATACTATGTTTTTTAGACCAGAATCCATTCTATTTAAGGACAAAAGAGGGATTTCTCAGACTCCCTGGCCGCTACTGGGAATTGTCATAAGAGAAAGAAAAAAGACTTCCTTTTTTTCCTCTGCTGTCCTATAGTTTTTCTAATGGTTAATGTTGTCCTAAGTTCAGATGATGTTAAAAGTTAAATTAGCACTCCTTAGACCTGTGCAACATAACTCAATGTAGAAGGTTCCTTTGAGATTGTTAAAAACTTACTCCTTCATAACAAAATCGAGTCAAAAGTAATCTTTCTATCAAAGATGGAAAAATGACTGCAGTCAGTGCAGTAGCCTTTCAGCAAAGAGTATGTTAGCAGTACATACACTAAACAAGACCCCTGAAATTACAGGGTTCTTGTTTATTATGTTAGATCTTGAAATTATGTTTGGCAGATACTGGTAGGGAAGACTGCAACAGCAGAATAACTTACAAGTTTTGTAACTGTTAAAATAGTAGCTTTAAGATAACCTCCCTGGGCCCTTTAAGAATTAACAATTCACATTTAAAACAAGTTTTGAATAATGTAGTAACTTGTTCTTTTATTCTTTTTTTTACATAAGGAAGCATGTTTTCTCACTAGGTCTATAGATCATCTAAGATGCATCATTAATGCTCACGTTCAGCATGGTAAGTACAAAACTATTATTAAAAATTACCTTTGTTGAAATTGTAAAACAGAGTGGAGGTTTGTTGACTAGAGTAAATGTATGCAGTTCATAGTAGTGATGGCCATTTTGTCTTAAGACCACCCCAAAACTTTCTGCTGACATTCAAGCTTTTGTTTTTCACGGTGAAACTGAGTTTCCATCAGAACTGTGAAAATAAGTTAGTTAGATAAAGTTGATGTATTTAACTAAAAGCATTGTAAAATAAAATTGCTCTGAAACAACTTTTTTATTTGTATTTAAGTAGTGGAATGTCACTTGCAGTCAATTACTTTTCATGCATTTCTTGATACCCTGTTTTAATGAACGTGGTGACCATTTCCATTTTGTGGACTATTTATGTATGCAAATGAGGAGCACTCTTCCTGTGTACCTACAGTGTTTAACTCAGTCTGCATAATACAATATTTGTAACAATTTGTTAATTGCACTTATTACTGTATTTGATCACCAATGTAGTCTCCTGAGAAATCTAAATTCCAGATACAAAGTGGTGAGGATAACTCACAATTCCTTCTTGTTTTGTTCACCATCCTGCAAGATCCCTTTTCTATTCACTTGGAGTTTACAAGTCTGTGATTGTTGTAGGTATTGCTCTGATGATGTGGAATACATTCATAGTAAAAAGGCTTTCTTCTGCCACGTATCTAATGGACAAGGTGAGTGCAGTATGTTGACTGTGTGTGAAGCTGCTTTTGTTATTAACTGAAAAGTGAAACTAGTATTTATAAATGATTTTTTTGTTTGCTTTAAAAAATATTTGGAATATCTTGGATTTAACCGCCACTGCTTATTTGGTCTATTATGTAGCTAACTTTTGCAATTGATGAAGGAATGCATGTTTTAAAATACCCAATCTGTTGAATGATTAACTAGAGGCAGCTGATCAATGCTGGCTGATGAGAGTTGAAGACTTAAGACTGTAATTGCTAAATAAGAAGTATTTGTGAAACAGTTTGGAATTATATATGTGTGCATGTATAAAATTTTGTTACAAAAACAATAAATATCTTATAGTGTGCCTGTTTCCTGGTAAGTTATTACCATGAAACTACTACAAGTCCAGGTTTTGTGTATATAATCTCCTATTCTGCAAAAGACAGAACATTTTGTGAGCACTTTTAACTATTGCTACTATTGTAAATCAGCTTTTGTTCTAGTATGTAGCCTGTTTGCTCTGAATTTTAGCAATCTTTTGTCCCTGCTAAACTTCAGTTTTTTCATGCTTATATCTATGCATGTGGATCTGTTTACTGGAAGATAGTTTACGAAGAGTACAGCTAGTAAGTGATAGATCTGTTTAAATTCTGTGAGGAGAAGGTGTCTGTTGCTTTGCTGGATGTGCAGCAGCAGTAGCTCAGTGTTTTTCAGCATAAAAATCCAGATACAGAGAAGTAGTGACAGTGATTTAAAAAAAAAAAAAAGAACAAAGCCCACAAGAATTTGCTGTCTTCTTTTCCTTCTCCTTTGCTCCTCTCATTTTCTGCCTTTGCTTTATGTTCAGCTCACTAAGAACTGGAGAATACAATTTTCCTCATTCCTTTCAGCTAATAGGCTGAGTTGTGTACAGTTGTAGTAGGTGTTATTTCTGCCAAAACCCTTTTCCAGTTTTCTGCGTGTCTTTATGCAAATCCTTCACCATAACTCTTCTACCTAGGTTAACACCAGCAGGAAAAGAGAGAGGGTTTTATTAACTAATTGGTTTTTGCACACATATGTAACCTCAAACAAATATCATGTAATAACAGTGCTGCTAACTTTTAACAGTTACTTATGTATGTTTGAAAGCTGGAAGTTAATTCTTAAGGTTTGTGCTATGGAAGCAATACCACAACTTCGAGAAAAGTAGTTTCCAGATTTGTTGACATTTAGTCGGTCCCAAACTCAACAGCTGAAATTTGTCTTGAATTCAGGCTTTGAAACAGCATGATGGATCACTTGAATTTGAATTTGCATAATCCCATAATTCAGGACCCTGGAATCTCATTTCAGGTGTCGTTTAGACTATGCCATAATTTTGTAATCACTTTTATTTTTGTGCTATGGAAGAAAGAACTTAGTCCTTCATCATGTGCAGCATTGTAGAAACTGGACCTCAGAGTGACATTGCTAAACAGGATATGATTGAGGTGTCTCCTCTGAAGCTTTTGGATGGGAAAAGCATGTGATAACTTGCTTGTTAGACCTTCTCCATGTCAGTGAATATACTGGAGCATTCACTCTCCCTTTTCTCTTCCCTTATTCCCTAGTGTTTCTTTCTAATGTCATACTTGGTGTTATAGCTTTAGTTCTGTGTTCTAGAATTCACTGGGAATTTCTTTACTGTCTTTGAGATTTGAATGAGGATCTTGGGGCTTTATTTCTAATCCTAGGCTTTGAGAAGGATAAACTAAATAGGGGCAACAGTGATGTTCATTTTGGTACAATCTGTATCAAATCTTTTGTGGAAAGCAAGATGTGCAATGTGCTGCATCATGTAGCTGTAATGAGCTATTTTCTCATTTTATATTAGGGAAATACTAATAAAAGGTTAAAACATGGATAACAGATACTATAATGAAAAATATTTAATTGTGATGGATTTTTATTTTTTTAACAGGTTGGAAAAGCTCCAAAGGACAGATTATGCAGACGGGCAAGTAATACTACTTTTGTCTGAGTGGGAAGAAATAAGTAGAAATGCCTTAAATTTAATACTGGTGTATGATTTAGTTTTGAATGTTTCAGAAAAATTCAAAATGTAGCCCTAGAGAAAATGTTATGAATTTTAAGAAATGTTAATTATTCCTTATCTGACAAAGCAAATTAGAACAGTAGTATAACTTCAAATATTACAGAAGGTAGGGTTGAGACTATGAGATGACAAATTACTATAATTTTTCATGCAGAATGTAATTAGTGAAAACTTGTTTGGAAGTCAACTGATATGATCAGAAAATTAAATTTACTAGATGGCATTACTTGATTCAGGCTTTGTTAGAGATACTGTATTTTAAATGGCTACATTTAACTTTATTCCAGATTTTCCTCTTATTTCTAATTCTTTGTTGTACTTCAGTGAGTATTTGCTCTCATTTAAATATAACAGGTTAATAAACTGACCTGAACTATGTATTTATGTCAACAACTGTCTTCTCAAACATACAGAGCTAATAAAAGCCTGTTTCAATTCCAGCTGAAACAATATAAACCATACTGTTTGTTAACAGGACGTAGGTATGAGTGACACAGCAATGACAGCTTTTCTTGGCTGCTGTTCAGAACTTCTGCAAACTTTGCTAGAGGTAAATTTTTATTTTTCCCATAGAAAGTAAGGAACTAATGGGTTAAAATCTGTTTTTGAAGACTGCGGTTATACTAATTTCTGTACCCTTCAGTTCAGGCAAATATTAATGATATTCTAAGCAATATGAAATTTTCTTCTTAATTTCACTGCAGAGCACTTGTGGTTAAAGCCACGTCCTTTGCAGAGAAGGCCAGTGCAGATGGTATTTTGTGCATGACTGCTGTTGTGTGTTGCTGTGGCAGGCAGATGTCACCAGTGATGAAATGCAGGCTCCTGTCCTGGACACAGAGGACGCCTGGGTGTCGGTGGAGGGACCAGTGTCCATCGTGGAACTGGCCCTGGAGCAGAAGCGCATCCACTACCCGCTGGTGGAGCACCAGTTTGTGCTGTGCACCGTCCTGTACGCCGTCATGAGGCTCTCCCTGAAGAGTGTGAAGCCACTGTCACTGTTTGATAGCAAGGTATGGCTTTTGGAAGCACGTATTCTGACGTTGCCCTGGTCAATACTCCCTCCCTCTTGGTATTTGGGGCATTTGGTAGCTTTGGCGCTTTAAACGGTTGGCGCGTAACTTTGTGAAGGACATGTAGTCCACTGTGGTGCATTAATGAAGTTGTCACCAGAATTCAGGCAGAGACCGAGACTTGGTGAGTTTCCTTATGAATTTATGGGAACTTACGATTTGTAGTGACCTCAGATTCTTGAAGATCAGTTCTTTAATTATTAGCTGGCCTGAAAATGCTGCATGGTCAGAACATTGGATGACAGGTTTTTCTAGTTGCTTTGAGAAGTGCCAGGTCAGTGAAAACATAAATATTTAAAGGTCAGAAATGTTATGTTGGTGTCACTGTTGTATCCATTATTGTTGATGATTATTCCAGAATTCTGAGCATCTCCAAGAGAATAAATGACTTGCCATTTAACCTGTATAAACCACTTTAAAAAGTCACTGCATTTAAAATGTAATATATTACAATCAGAGCTTGATCCTGATACAAAGCAGGTACCAGAAATTGAGCTTTCCTCCTCCTGTCATAACCACACCGCAGTTGTAAGAGTATTTGAACTCCAACTACGGGTGTAGACTGTCATTTAATTCCTGCTGTGGAGAAAATTATTTAGTCCTGTAATACTGTTTAGAGTTTTTCTAAATTATTTACTGGAATTTTATAAATGCAGAATATTATTCTCCTTTTGCCATAGGCTCTTTTCTGCAAGCTCTCACGAAGCATTTGAGTCTGGTTTTAGCATTTCACCACAGGTCAAATTCCACTGGTTTTATGCTTTTTAAAAATTTGTTTATGTGTTAGCAGAAAGCATTGTACTGCCTTTTGTCATTTAAGAGTACATGTTATGTCTTGAATAAAATCAGATCCTATTCCTGTGCCTCTATTCTTTTACATACAATATTACTCTCAGCCACTCCCTTTTTGCCTTCACTTACTCAAGATTTCCCTTTGCTCTGTGAGCTTTATGAGAGAATTTCTAACAGATCTTGAGAGAATTTTGGCTGATGGCTGAAAAAGTGGTTAAAAGTTTCAGAGACCATTTATTACCTAATTTCTGACAAGGCAAGTTACTAACTAAACCTACACATTCATTGCTGTCTTTTAACATAGCCATTTTTTGGTACCAGCTTCCCTACTCCCTGCCTTGATATGTAGCAGTACTGCCAGGGATGTTTGGCATTGAGTAGGTCACTGCTGGAGGGTGGAGGGCTGAAACAGGGGCTACCATGTGCCATCGCTCAGGATTTACCTGAAATTCAATTGACTGGAGTTCATGTGACCTTGACATTAAGCCATGTCAGCTATATCACAAGGTAACAGATAAAACTGTATCACAAGGTAAGAGGTAAAATGTATTTTCCTATCAGGTGTTTGGCTTTTCTTCCTACATATTGTGCTTGGCATGTCGGTGTAGAGCCAGGGACCAGGAAATAGATCCAAGCTTCAGCTCCAGCTGCTAGTATATCAGCTACCTAGTTCAGCAGGCATTTTAAGTTTGAAAGCAAATCCTTGACATGTTATGATTGCATGAGCAGGAGTTTGGATTGTTCTGTGGCTTTAACTTATAATAATAGTTTTTGTCCTCAAAGTGAATGAAAGCTGCAATACAAATTAAATGTCAGAAGTAAGTGGGCTGCTTGGTGTTGGATCAAAGTGGATTGGTTGTATTCCCCTGTATCCCTGAGGCCTGTCTTTGGTTCTCAATTTTAGGGCAAAAATGCATTTTTCAAAGACCTTACATCAATTCAGCTGCTGCCTAGTGGGGATATGGATCCAAATGTGTTATCCATACGACAACAGGTAGGAATAAGTTTTGTACTGGAAGTTCTTAAGCTTCTGAAGTTACAAACAATACTGAAGTAACCTGCAATGTTTGCTTCCAAGTTCTTGCTCAAAGTTGTGAGTGCGGCGGTTCAAACACTGTGTTCATCACAAAAGGACAAAGAAGTCTCAGAAGAGGAATTGTTTCCTTTTGAAAAGGGGAAGAATTGGCCAACTTTGGCTGCAGACCTGGCTCAGTATCTTCAGATCTCTGAGGACCTGGTCAAAAGGCATTATGTCTGTGAACTGTATAGTTACGGGATGGATCATCTTGGAGAAGAGGTAAGAACAGCTTTTAAGATTTTTTTAATCTGTACAGCACTGTCATATATTCTGCTAAAATTTCTTTTTCACTTATTTAAGATGCCTGGAAGGGTTAGGCAAGATTTATCAAGCTCAAAAAATCCCCTTGCTGAAAAGTCAGAGTCTATTAAAGTATTTTCTCAGGACCAATAATTACCTCTATTTTTCCTTTTTTTCAACAAGAATCTGTATATAGCAACTAATGGAAACATGACAGGACGTTACAGAACTGGTCTAAACAAACACACAAAAGCATGGCCTTTTTTATTATATTTGGTAGTTTCAGGATTGGCTTTTTTTGCCTGTAATGTCTTTCAGGAAAGAAAAAAAATTTAGGACAAAAAATACCTTTCCTTCCTTGAGGGGAAAAGCGAATGAGATTATATGGAAGTTAGGAAGATGTTGCTGAACTGTAAAACTTGTGCTCCTGCTAACCACTGTACGGAGTAATTCTCTGCCTTTGCTCAGTCTTCTGCTCTGAAGCTCTTAATGTGCTTCATTACAGTAACATGTAACACGAGAAAGTCTCAAAAACCATTTGTCCTTTTAGTATCGAGATTTTGATACAACTTTTCAGGCCTCCAGCTAAGTGAGCTGTGTCACACCTAAGTGGTTTCTAGTTCCTTATGTTTCTGTTTTCAGGCCTTTCTTCAGGTGGCTGACAAAGAAGTGCTCGCATCCCAGCTGCTCATCCTGGCTGGGCAGAGGCTGGCCTTCGCTCTGCTCCATGGACAGACCAAGGAGGGCCTGGAATTCCTCACCAGGCTTCCTCCAACACTGTGTACTTGGCTCAAAGCTATGGTAAGTTAAGCTCGGTTTTGAAAACAGGTTGATTTTCTGAGGCTTCTGTTCCCTAAGACAGCTGTTACATCTAAACGGCCCTTTCTTACTCATGGGTAACAAGACTTTGTTCCCATTTTTCCTCATGCTAGTTCTGTTTCAGGGAGGGTAAAGCAGTTCCATGGGTGAAAGCACCAACTTAATTGTGTTTATAAACATTAGTAATCTGTTCTTTAAAAGTTCTGGCAGGCTTACCTGTAAAATTGCGGAACTGCTGTGTTTGTTTGGCGTAGGACCCCCAGGACGTTCAGAACGTGGAAGTGCCAATTGCAGCGACAGCCAAGCTGGTGAGCAAAGTGATCGAGCACCTGCCCGAGAACCACGGGCAGTACAGCCTGGCCCTCAACCTCATCGAGGCTGTGGAGGCCATCCCGGCGTGACGGGCTGGCTGAGACGGCGCTGCTCTACAGAGCTGCAGGGCAGGGTGGCACACAGGCTGAGCTTCACGGGAAGAAACTTCCGTGGGGCTCTTGTTAACCAACGACAGGAACAATGCTCCCCATCCCAGAATTTCAGAAGGCAATTTTAAATTGGAGTAGATTTTAAATTCTGCACTAGTACAAATATGTTTAGTTTCTAGTACACTTTGTCAGTATCGGAACTGCTTTGTTATTTATTTCTGACTTAAGTGCTTTATGCAGTTGTTTAAATTGGGTATATTTGACAGCGGTTTTAGTCTCTTAACAAAATCACATCTTGTGAAATTCTGTATTTCATGCTGGCAGTAACTGCTGCAGTTTCAATGTTCCATGTATGATTTGTTTTCCAAAAGAAACTTTAGAATTAGACCCAGGAAGAACTTCAGGCTCTGAAGTTACCATGTAAAGCCAATACTGCTTTTTCTGAAGCTCGAGCTGGTGTTGGGCTCACTCCTTGTAACTGCATTTTATGTGACAATGACAACTGCACCTGATGTAGGATGAAATGTGCTGGGGCCTTATGCAAAGGGAGAACAGCCTGGGAAGGAGAATCCAACTCTCCAGACATGAATAATGGACTCACCTTTTAGTCCAGATCTCCCACTGCTGTCTCTAGGGTGCTGGTCTTCAGCTAAAACTGGGTTTACATCCCTCTCCATTATTATTAAGCTCTGCTGAGTTTAAGTAGGTCAAGGAATGTCTTAATGTAAGATTTTTCCTCCATCTTATCACTGTAGAAGACATAGTATGCTATAAATCTCTGCACATGTTAACTTGTAGTCAAAAATGCTTAAAAAGTTGATCCAACTTTTCTGAAGATCTATAGTACTGAGTACTTTAGCCTTAAAACCCCCCTTTTATTTATGGTACCTGCAGGGAATCATACAGTGAGTATCTTCACTATTGGAGTGGTATTGAACATGATTATCTTGCATCAGTGACTCCTGTTCACTGTTTGTCTGAAGGAAGCCAGGAGAGAAAAATGAAATTGGTGTAAACTGTTTTTGTCTTTGTCAGCTGAAATTACCAACTCCATCTCGTAATGTGCTCCTCTTGCACTATATGTAAGAAACATTGGTAATATTCTGTCCTGCTGGAGACAGACTTTAGAATTTGGTCTTATCTTCCTGAAGTATGTGCTGCTGTCATCTAAGGGTTAGACTTCCCCCCTGAAAAGGGTGTGCAGGTGGCTTGTTCCACACAGCCTCCTTTGTTCTGCATCCCCAGTTCCTGATCACTGCACTCCAGGGTATCTGATAAAGGCTTCTTGATTTGATACCAAATGTTTGAATTCCTACAGCTGGAGCAAAGAGTAGTCAGAACGGTAGTACAAGTAGGTGCCTGCCCTGGTCTGTGTTCTTCTCTACACTGCCATAACTGAGCTTAAAACAGCTGGAAAGGGGAAACGGAAGAGGCAACACTGTACAGGTGACATGCCCACCCTGCCTGACAGCACCTCACACTTCTGCAGGAACGGGTGAGCTTGAGATGTGGTCATCACGGAAGCCGAGGTAAACTGAAAGTGTTTCTTAGCTGCATTACATTCCTGTATCCTGGTACAGCTGTGTAAAGGATTTTACTGTAACCGAGTATCATGTCAGAGCTGACACACTACACCAACCAATCTGTAATGTATTGTAAGTAATACTCTGTATATAGTGCTATTTTGTGTTTAATTTGCTGTGGATTTGTGTAAATTGATTAAATAAAATTTGAGGTTTCATTGTGTCTTTTTCTTCTTTCTCTGTTTTGTAGAGAGGACTGGTTCTCTGGGATTCTGCAGAACTACCAGCTGCCAGTATAAAAATGAAAAAGAGCTGGTTTATTGGGGAGTTTCACTTAAATGGAAGTGAACTTCCATGGAACAGAGGTTGCTAAGGACAAGTAAATCAGTCAGTTATTTTTAACCACCCTTTTTATTAAGCTGAAAAGTGATATACACAAGTAGGTGTATGTATATATATATATATATATATATATCTACACACACACATAGGGTTCCCCAGAATACATGATACTTCTGCTCAGGCTGGGACTTAAGCATCTGCTTCTACAGGTTTCAGTACACAGACCTGCTGGTTTAGCCATTTGGGAGCAGCTTGTGCCATAGGCATTTTGTCTTCACGTGCTCCCTTTTCCAGCAAGGACTTTGAGGCACCGTGGGCAGGGAGTGCTTGAGGACTGGGAAGTATATCTCCTGCAGCGAGGGCATTTTGCTTTGGCAATTGGTCTGGCTATAACTTTGTATGAAGATTGTTCACAGATGTCACCACCTGTTAAAGAAAGCGTCACTGCTGTAGGTAAAACTCAACTCCACCTCAGACACAACACTGTGTGTTGTAGTGCAGGAAAGAACCAGCTGCTGAGTGCAGCAGCCTGTCTGCAATAGTTCTCTTACCTTCCAAGTTAATCAGAAAGGTCCCTTTTATGACGTTTGCATCTGCAGGTGTTTCTTTGGGTAGCTCACTCAGCAGGGTTGTCTGGGAAGCCATCATTATCTCATTCAGCTGTGAAACACTGGAAGTTTCTTCAGCCTGCAGTGCCTGCGGGAGAAAGTTAACTTTCACACTTGCAACTTGTTTTTGTTCCTCAGCATTGTCCATTCTATGAAGCAAATGCTAAACCATGGTTCCTCACCAGAGTAGATGGTTTGAACCAAGAGTGATTTACTTAATCCTGCCAGGAGTACAGATTTGCACTGCAGTGTCCAAGCTACCTCTGCAGAAATGTTCAAGTTACTTTGACCCTCGCATCCAGAAAGCAGATGACTTTAGAGGAGCACTGGCAGTGGCAGCACACCAGGTATTTTAAGGCAGGTCACTCAGCAGCAGTGGAGCTCAGGGCAGTCCGGGGTCCAGTACTTTTCAATACATGAATTGATAGCCTGGGTGCTGGGGCAGAGTGTATTCTTAGCAAGTTTGCTGCTGAGACAGTGCTCGGAATGCTGTCTGACGTGTGAACTGGCTGCACTGTCATTCAGAGGAAAGTCAATGGGATGGAGAAGCTGCCTGGCTGGCACTCTCCTGCCTGGAAAGCTGCTTAACAGAGAAGGTCCTGGTGGCCAAGCAGCTGCCCCTGAGCCAACACTGTGCTCTCCCAGCGGAGAAGGCCGGCAGCATCCCACATTAGGGTGCTGTGTTAGAAAGAGCACTGCCAGCAGGGGGAAGGTGATCCTTCTCCAAGAAAACAGTCACTTCTTTCCTGTCAGGGTCTTCAAACACTGGCACAGGGAGCCCAGGGAGGTGGTAGGGTCTCCATCCTGCAAAGTATCCAAAACCCAACTGGACAGAGGCCTGGGCAACCTGTTCTGACTAAACTTGTCTGAGCAAGGGGCTTGGGCTGAGGAGGCTTCAGCAGTCCCCTCCACCCTCACCTGTTCTCTGATTTTCTGATGAGTACAAACCAAAGAAAGTTTACAGAAATTAGTATTTTTCACACAGACAACATTATTCTTAGTTTCACTTTTTACCTCCATTAATTCAAACAGTAATCCAGGCTCAATGACAATGATGACTTCATATTCCAAAGCGTTCTTGCCAGAGATGGACCCAAGGAAAGAGTCTCTCATTGCACATGCACCTTCTATTGCCTCCTCAGTGCCAGGCTTCTTCCATGCTGAGCTTGCATTAATCCAGCCAGTACGAAACACACCCTCTGAGTCTTGAAAACAAAACACAGGAATTCTTAATCTAGTCTGAGTGTTTATTAAATGACTAAAAAAGAATGGCCTATCTCTGTAATTGCATTTGTTTTAACTGTGCAATTAAACAGTGCACTAAAAGAATTCCCCAGAAGTTGTATGTGCTTTACCTTTCTTGTAAGGGATGTACTGGAAAACCTCCTCTGCCAAGTGAGGCAGGATGGGTGCAAAGGATCGGACCACGATGTCTAAAGCCTCTGCCAACACAGTTTGACACGAACGACGCTTCGGATCTTTTGCTTCTTCACAGTAGAGCCTGCAAGACAGCCAAGAAAGCTGGACAGCATCCCCATGTTCAGGTCACTGTTCCTGCTCAAGAGCCACCCTTTTGGGACTGCCAGTGGAAGTACAGACATCTGACCCAGCCCACCTTTCTAAGGGAAGTTTTCCTTAAGTGCCCTTCCCGGGCAAGCACAGTGGGCTACAGACAGGACCACCTGTGTTTGCAGCCACCGTTTGTCAGGGGAAGGAGATTCTGTTCATGTGAATTTGTAGAGAGAATGTGTCCTCAGGGAGGCGGGCCTGCAGCTGTAAGCCCTTTGTTCTGGTTCAGCTGTACAGCTCAGCATTAGGCCTTTTTCCTCTTCCTGCCCTCCTTTACTCACATTCGGGCAACTAAAGGTCAGTATGACCCCCACACCTCCTACCCCCTCAAACAGCCCTTTCACGTTTACAGAGGTATCTGTAACATCCTTAGGACTCTTCTACTTACCTAAAAACCCAGATACATACATTCAGTTGCCATATATTTAGTGCTAAAAGCCCTTCCCTCTACCTTCCCAAATTCAGATGCACACCCTTCTGAGTGGAAATACAGCTCTAAGACTCTGTCTTTAAATACTTATTTGGTTTTAAATGTGCATGTTTGATGAACCTTTCAAAGTGCTCAGAACCTCCAGTGGATAGAACAGAGCACAACAATGTCAAACACTGAAAGCAGCTGAGCCTTCACTGGGGAGCTGGAGTGCACTGAGCATCATGTGTGACTGGGAGAGGTCCTCTGGGATACTTGGATTCACTCAGCATTCACCTGGAATTTTATTACCTCCATCTCAAACTCATTAACTTCTTTTTTCCCTTTTAAAAGCAGCAGGAAGGAACTTACCTGTCCTTGATCATGCTGAAATAGAAGTTCGACAGGCTTCTGGAACAGAACGCTTGCAGCAGTCGAACAACTTTGCTATAATCATATTGTTTGTATGCTTCTGTAACCTGGGAGAGGGAGGTAAGAACAGCCTATCAGTTTTCATCACACAGCACACCACGACAGCCCCTGATAAACCCAAACTTACAGAAAATGTAATCAGTGGCTCAGAGTCTGGAAGAATCTTTAAAATGTTGTTGGGAAAAACAGTTAAGCCAGTTAAGAGTTAGGCCGAAGAACTAATTTCCATTCAAATTTGAGGGGAGGGAACAGGGGAAACCCCAGAAATTGTGTCCATGGTTTCAGCACAAGGGTTTGAGTGACAGAAGTAATAAAGTTCTGGACTACAGAAGATTTCCAAAGCTGTAGAAATTTTTGGGTTTGGTTTTTTTACATCCTTTTTAAACTATTTCTAAAGACTTCTAATTTGAGGCCTTGGGCAGTGAGCGGGAAAAGCTGGTCCATGTCAAAACCAAGACAAGAATGTTAAAAAGAAAGCCTCCCTCAAAAACTGCAATGGTCTTAAGGGAGTGCACATTGCATCAAAGAATCCTTTGTGGTTGTGATGTGCCTACTGGCCACAGCCTCTTTACCCGCACACTTACAGAAATTATAACCCGTGGAAAACACTGCACACATACTCATCCAAACACCACCTGCCCCCACCTTGCTGCCATATTCGTGCAGTAAATGCAGCATGTACTGATCCACTATGTACATCTCTGAGGGGGGGATGGAGTCAGTCTCTGGATTGAAGTCCTCCATGTTTCCCAGCATGAAGCGTAGTGTGTTCCGGAGCTGGGAACAACGCAGGGAAATTAAACAGTGCTCTTCACTTTAGATGAACCACAAAATGCTAATGTTCTCTTATTAACTCAAATTGACTACCTTTCAAAATGACTGTTGAATAGTTACAAAAGCATCATGACAAACACATGGCAAAAGGACCAAGAGAAAAATAAAGACTGGCTGTTACTAAAGCACGCTGCAAGAATTCAGTCTTTTTCTTAGCACACCTTGCTATTTGACCCACAGGTGTACAAAGCAGTAGTACCTTCCTAAATGAGTTTGGAAAAGCTTTCTTTAGTCTAAAGACTGGAAAGCTTTGCAGGCAGTACAAAGAGGACCTGTAGATGGGATGAACAGCATCGGCATATGTGGCTCTTACCTTGTTGATATCATCTCTGGCAGCATTAAGTACCACAGGCCCAATCAGCACCTCAGTAAAAACATTGGATTCTGCCACCCACCAGCGGAGAACGTCGGCACCGTATGGAGGATCCTTGGTGTGGTCCTGAGCACAGACAGAAAAGCACGGAGTCATCGAAGATCTCCAGCTGGAAGGGACCCTTAGGGATCATCGAGTCCAACTCCCTGCTCCTCACAGGACTACCTAAAACTCTGTTTGTGTGCCCAGACCCGCAGTGTTTGGAGGCCTTCCCCCCTTCCAGCAGGATTTAGTGTTGGGCAGGGCTGCAATCCGTACCTGCAGCAGTCTGTGTACAGGCACTGCTAGATCCCAGGCAAGCTGAGACAAACTCATCTGCGGCCTTAAATCCTTTGAATGCTTATCATGAAAACAGCAATGTTAATATCTAAAACCACATACATTTTTCTTCCCCTTCAGACTGTTTTTAACTCTGAAAATGGCTTCTCTCCTTTTTGAAAGAATAGGAACAAATGTGTGTTTTAATGAAGCAGATAAGCAAGTCAGGCAAGGATTGATTCTTTTGTCCAGGGAGTTGCAAAATCTGCTTAGTAGCTCAGAAAGAGCAACAGCAGGACGGAGGAGGGAAAAAATTCAGAGCCTGACCTGCAGTGCAACCTCCCCAACCATGGAATTAAGTTTCCAGGGTCAATAACACTCTCAGCTGAGAGCAGACAGATTGCCGGGTGCAAATGCTACACCTGACTGCTCTACTACCAGGCCCACCTTGTAGGTTTCAGTCAGTTTGAAACCAGAGGTTAATTATTTTAATTTATTTTTTGTTTTTTATTATTCCCCCCTCCATTACTCCACCAAGAGTGTTCCCAGGTAAAAAGGAACCATTCTACACCCTCTGCATAATTTTCTTTTCTCTTAGCAGAGAACAATGGTGAGGGGATTTTTTTGCACTGCAGCTGAGGCAAAGCAAGTCGAGGTTTTAACTCCAGCCAAATGGAATTTCAGTGCAGCCAAAGTCTTTAGAAGAGCCTTACAGAGTTCTGCCACAAGACAGCTGCAGAAGCTGGCAGTGAAAAATTGTAAGCAGCAGTTCTAAGAAACTCAGGAGTTTGACCCACCTCGCCTCCATTGATAACGACATCAGGGTCAACCACGTTGCCAACAGATTTAGACATCTTCTCCCCTTTCTCACCAAGGGTAAAGCCATGAACCACCAGAGTCCTGCAGAGAAGATTTTAGTGACAACTAAATCCCAGGGAAAATTCTATGGTCAGAATAGATTTCTAACCAGGATATTCTTAACTCAAAACATACAGAAATCCCTTATTCAGGTAAGCCTGAGGCTTCATCCCATGAGTTCAACCAGCCATGGATACCCTGTTCTACCATCCAAGGAGTGCAAACAACTTTATTTTCCTCATTTAATTTTGTTGTACAAGCAACAGATTGTTTCGATATCCAGGGCGTGTGTATTTTGGATTAATTAAAGACTATAGTATTATTTCTTTTTTAAGCCAATATATTTCCCAAAGTTGCACAGCCTCCTTGCAGCTGACCCACATTACCCTTCCCTATCCTTTTCACCTTCCAGGGGATGATAAACAGTGTGCCATAGCTCCAGTAGAAGATGAGCACATAATCATTCCAAATTCCCTGCAGTCTAATGTTAAATTCACAAGTCAATGATCTTGGGAGATCTTCACACTGCACTTCCCGTAAGGATTCTTTTGATTATGGGAGTGGGAGAGATGGCAAGAAAACAGACTTGTATCTGATAATGCAATTCCTAAACGACTGAGAAAGAAAACATCTGTTAAAATTATGATAGAAAAAAACCCAGTAAATTCACTACACTCTCGTATGAGAAAATCTTCGTACTGAAAATGTAAGAACATAAACCAGACACCCGGTAATTATTTGATTTCTCTTATTTATACACTACTGTGCAAAAAGCCCAGTATTCAATAAAGGGACTTGCAATGTGCTTGCAATCCACACACTTACTTGTATGGTGCCTTTTTCCTTGCTGCCACACTAGTTAACAGAGAGGACTGAAACCAACCTCCCAGCTGGTCTTTTCCTTCAAGGTATGTATCCGCTCTTTGCTCTGCACCTTTAAAATCAGAACATTTTATTTGAAATATCACCCTGTATCTTCAAACGCAAAATTAATACACCAAATTTCTGAAAGTGGTTAGTAAAATTTGTTCTGCTTTTTAAACCCAGTAGATAAGTTACTTTTATAAATGGTGTGCGGTTACTTAACCATGATACAAGAGATTCATTAGTATCACAATTCTTTTAAAAAATCCCAAACTTTCTGAACTCCAAAATTTAACAAATGAGCTTGCTCTCCCCGCAACAAATAATAAATTACAAAAACAAGCTATCATGCTCAGATTGCTTCATAAGAAATTCTCAAAATACTTTCCAGTTACTCCGAAGCTTACTGAAATACCCAGGAAAAGATCACGTATTTTGGAATTAATAAAAACCCATTCCACAATCTGAAGCTTTCCCATTGGAATTACTCAGGGCACAAGGCACAGAGGTAACGTGCCCAAGCAGCCCACGTAAGGCAGCAGCTGTTTTCAGAGGACACCAGGAAGCTTTGGCAGTGACCGCAGCTCACCTGCAACAGAACTTACATTTTTGGTCACTGGTGTTCCAGGAAGATTAAAAACTTCAGGAAAGAGTTAGGACAACATGGGAAGCAAGAAAGCCTCTCGGGGA
Organism: Atrichornis clamosus; assembly: GCA_013400975.1. Lineage (NCBI taxonomy): Eukaryota > Metazoa > Chordata > Aves > Passeriformes > Menuridae > Atrichornis > Atrichornis clamosus. Next base: position 124,725 of record WBMZ01006409.1, on the reverse strand, counting down.
TAGAGGCATCTGGAAAAGCCTGGCTTGTTTGACTTATCTCTGTGAAGGCTGAGTGGAAATATTATTCCCTATAAACACACACACAGAAAAGCAGAGGAATGCTAGGGAAGAACAACCGGAGCCGATGAGTACTGTTGGCATCAGAGGAAAAATGGGCCACAAGGCAGGCACGGCATCAGCTGACTGCACATTAAAGGCAGAGGAGCAAACCCAGCTATCCCACAGGGTTGAGAGAGGACAGCAAAGTTTAAATGGCTTTACTGGTGGAATTCAGTCACTGTACAAAACTTGTTGACTCAAGAAGTCGCTCCTTGTCCCAGGCAATCCCAGACAGGTCACCAGAGTGAGAACAGAGGAATGTGGAACACAGCAGAACATGCAAGACAAAGCCCACAAATGTGCAAAACCAAACACATATTTGTCAGGAATTTAGTTTTGATTCTAAAAATTGGTGGTGTAACTTTCCAAATATTCAGACAAAAGTTTCTCGACTCAGTTTTTATTTATTAGCTCCTTTTATCCTCTTCCTAGGACCCCTGAGACAATGCTTCTTTCTGCTGCTGACACACTTGATTTATTTGTTTAACTTAATGGAAGTTTCGATATTTAGATCCATCCTGCAATAAAGGGAAGTTCAACATTACAAAGGTCAAGGCCATGCAGTTCCAGGTAGCACAGGAAAAATGTGTGGGTGGATGTTACAGTTTTTAGCACATTTGCCTATTCACTCAAGAAAATCTACAGAGTTTGGGTTTTAGAGGAAGAGTAAGTAAGGATCGGTCTTTGTATTAAGAGACTGCAAAAATACTTGTGAAGACAAGATAAAAAAGAGTATTTGTGGTAAGGAAGACAATAACGTTAGAAATTCTCTAACCACACAGTTGTTACTCACAACTAGCTTAGTAGCCACTTGTTTTAGAGAAGTGAACTTTTCATGGAAATGCCAGTAGTTACAACTTAGAGAAGAGAATAATTTCAACAAACAACTGATCACAAACAGCAAAGTGTATTGGTTTTTTCTGACAGGAACTAGTACATCTGGGAGGCTGGCTAGTGGAGCTTGCAAAGTTAACGGAGGCTTGAACGTTTTATCTGTAAAATACAAACATGGGTTTTGCATATACAAAACCTGCCTTTTGAGTAGCTCCCCTTCCTCAGTTTTGTAACGTTTGTGATTGTTACATATACATTAATTACAACAGTGCTCCCTTTTCTTTTTTGTAAATGGAAGAGTATGTCCAACAACCCCAAAGAGACTTTCCAGTTGTTTATTTTACACGGAGGTATAGTACATAGGTCATTAAAGAGAACTACAATTTATGATCCTTCTGGTTTGGATTTCAAGATTCCATATCTTTGATCCTACAGACTTTGACTTTTAGATTAAACGTATTGTATTTTAATGCCAGGAATAAACCAGCTAAGATAAATTTGAGCCTCTCAGTCAGCACAAAAGTTTAAACACTTAGATAGGCAAGTTGTAAAATAATCATATTCATTCAGTTAAACATTAGCCAATAAGATAGGGAAAAAAAGTTATGATGTTGAAAACCACCATCATGGCAATACCCACAAAACTCTGGGTAAAAAGCTGTGTGACTTTTACCAATGGCAAATCACATCACAGTAGAGTCCAGTGAGCATTTTTATATGAAATATTAAAAAAAAAAAATCATCTCAAGGTTGTAGTGAAGATGGCACTCTGCCCATGAGCAAAGTGTAAGAGAATTTTAAGACAGAAAAGAGTTCTCTAAAATGGATGCTCCAGAAAGAGCTACTGAAATAAGCTCTATCAAAAGGCTGGACTTCAAAGCAAAAGAACAACAAAAAATAGTCCTGGGCACCACAGCATTAAACCTTCAAAATTTGCACATGCTTTTGAACATAATTTTGCTTTTACCCCACTTTCTTTTTGGAAGCAGTGGATTAACACTCTTCTACCTCACAGCAGCACTGTGAAAATGGATTTATTCATAAATTAAGTACATGGACTTAAATTTTAACATTGCATTAAACTGTTCTTCCAAAAAAATATTTGAGGCATATGTAGCAAGAAATGAACAGGATTAGGGGGCACAACAATAAACTGTTCAGTGAAAACAGTGTTAGGCAAGCAGAGCATTAACAAAGCAAACAGCATCCCCAGGAAACTTCAGGAGCAGTGGGCTTTCCAGAGCATGTTGCACTTGTGGACCTGCTCTCAGTGATGCCAGTGAGTGGTGTTTATTTCACACACAATCTAGTTACAACTGTACAATTTTGGGTTTGTGACTACAGTAGCCGAATCTTTGACCTCAGTGAGCAGGTTGCACCTTCCTACCTGCCACACTGCTCATGTAAAAACAGTTTGGTTAATCTGTCATTTAGCTAGAAGTGGTACCTTAGGCACACCTAGGCTGGAAAAAGGAAGCCAACCATCATTTAATGAAACAAGAGGAACTTTAAGCCCTGTCCATCAAAACTGTGCCCAGTCTCTGGTAGGAAATGCAGCAGGGCAAGTGTCAGAAATGGCTGCGTATGCAACCCGTGATTTAGGCCATTGAGATGGCTGGCAGTGAGCAATTCCTTTAACCTCATACAACAGAATCTCTCTTCTTCCTCCTCTTCACCCCCTTCCCAACCTGCCACGTTTTCTGACGGCAATCTGTGTGGTCATCAGCTACATGGGTTAATTTTGTAACAGCTGCATCTGGTTTAGTAAGCTCTGACACAGCTGTTTCAAGTGCAGTGAAAACTCAGGCCCAAATTCCCCAAGTTGCAGAAACACTGGAGAGACGAATTACTTTTGCAAGACAGAAACTGACAGGAAAATCTGTAACATCTGTTATTCCTGCTGGTTACTAACAGACCATTGATTTGTAATTTTCAATAACTTGAGTTCAGGGTAGAGTGAAACAAACATTAGTCTCAGTTTTAGCCACCTCCTGTACCCTCCAGTTGCCTTGGAAGTAACTCGTGCAGTGAAAGAACCACTGCCACCCAACACTGTCGTCAGAAGGCAGAAACAACCGCTGCTATCACCCACCTCCTGCCACTGAATTAGTTCTTCTTCCCGTTATGACATTCTCTAAGCAATCTTGGATTTCTCCAAGAATTTCACCCTTTTTTCTCCAAGAGTATTTTGGAAAAGAATCCCACCCCTTAGCCTGTTTGTAAGCCTATTTTTATTGATATTGGAAGAACTGCAAAAAGTTTTAAAAGCTGGGGCACATTGGGAAATAGAAGATAAAACTATTAATTCAACAACTTATCTTCCTGCAAAGTATCATAAAAGGTAAGTTAGAACAATAACTTGGTATGAATCATTGAAACTGTACTTCTGGCAGTGGCTGGAAGCCTCAATTACATAGAAAATAAAGGTAATGCAACTTTTGTGTCATTTCTGAAGATTAACAGGGTTATGAGGTTACACTGCTTGTTAGTGAGTCCCCCAGCTTTTAAACCAGTGGGGCCACTCCTGTCATGTCACACAGCAAAAGAAGATGCCTCACACACACCAAGTTCCATGAAGAGAGGACTAGGTAGAGAACAGGAACCTGTAATGGTTCCATGAAAGAATCAGTCTGTACTGGGAGAAACCCAACATTTATTAGACACTACGGAATCCACATGGGAGCCCGACACAAATTAACAGTGAATCAAGTGTCTTGATTTTGCTATTCCTTATGAAAAGATACCTCCTTTACACAGGATTAGAGGCAGCTTTTGCAGGCTGAGGTGTTTAGCCCTCAAAGGATGCATAAAATACCACTACTTTGTTACACCTTTCAAAATCAAACCAGAAACATTTTCAAGGAGAATAAACCTCAATGTATGTAAAGGTCTTCTAGAAAATTAATGTTTGCTGATGGTACTGTCGCCTGAGCACGTTGCTAAGAAATAAAACCTCTGGTACTAACGTGTTTTATAATTCAACAAGATTGTTATCATGCAATTGTGTACAGAGGGTTTAAAGTCCAACAGACTTGATGTATGGGACCAGACTCCTCCTTTAGAAAGGACTCCTGACTTTGGACTATTCTCCAGGCAAACAGCGTATATTTTATATCTCTTTACCCAAATATATATCTGCTACCTGCTGAGTAGCAACTACTGGCAGCAGAAGCTATAAATGCCATGTAACAAGTATAAATATTTTAAGCCACAATATACTACTTCAGTTACTGAAAGTAATCAAAAGTGAAAAAGCACACCTACGCTTTTAAATTATAAAACTTACTTGGACTCAGTAGCTGATCTAGATCTTTTTCTGCTTCAAACAGCAGCCACAAGCACAAACTGAATTTGTTAACTAAAAACAATTTAAGAGTTACCAATTAGCAGCAAAATACCTTGGCTGTTTGTGCCATGAAACTTCTACACTCAAAACCAGCATGTTCTGATTAGAAGATACACGGTACACCACGTGGCAGAATCATTCAGAGGAGGGTATGAGAAAAATCTCAACTGTAATTACGCTGAAAATGGATTTGGCAACATTAAATCCTTATCTTTACAAGCAAAAGCAGTTTTACAAGAAGTCACAACCAGTCTGCTGCCAGCATAATCTACCTCAGTTCTGCTGACACCAACACCATCACACCAAACAGTTTTATTTTGTTCTCCAAGTATTTTAAAAGAAAGATCAACATATTAATTCTGTACCTTCCAAAACATGAGCCCAGGAAGTTCCACTGTCAAACCAAATGTCTAGGACATCCTGTCCCTTGACATAATCTGAAGCATCGTGACCACCAGCCTACTGAGAGAACAATTATTAAGTAATGCAAATAGAATACTCTGTATCATCAATGCTTTTCAAAGCTAGAAGTAAGCAAATTTGGTTTCTGAATGAGTTTTGTCCAGGTTCTGCTACCAAATTTGTGAGTGAACATAAAATAATTTAGATAACTTTTCACAACAGTTTTCAGGTAATTACTGATGAAAACACAAAGTAGAGCAAGGCAAAATTACAAAAAAAACTTCAGATGGCAGAGTTACACTACAGGTTGTGTGCTAGCTTAAGTATATAATTGTTAAAGAACAATAAAAAGTTAGGAAGAACTAAATAAAAATTCTAATCTATTTTAATGACCAAGACTTAATATATATTTGGGCTCATAATTTGGTTAATTAAGGTGTCACTTTCCTCCTGAACTAAAAGGAAGAGGACAGAGATCTCTGGCCTGAATTAACAGCACAAATCCGCCTCTATTTCGCCACAATCACATCTCACTTTCTGAATACTCCTTTCACAGGATACCTTCTCCTGAAGGTACAAGACTGAAAAGGATCATGGGAATATATGAAGTTGTTCTATTATTTCTCATCACTCAAAAGTCTCGAGCCCCTTCTGTATCTGAAATCAAAAGATTACCTTTGCTACAGCCTCTTTTGACAGTAGTTGTTCAATAGGAAGGGTCCACCAGGCATCTGTTCCTTGCTGCTCCACTATTTTGATGACATCTGTGATGGTTTCACTGGGTTAGAAGGAGGGAAAAAAGGGGTTTATGAATAGAGGAGTTAATTGCACCTTTCTGCAAGTATCCCAGACCCAAAGCAGTGAGGCACTGACACAGAGACCAGACTATTCGAACCTGTGATTTTCCAGGTTCTAATCCAGACAAAACTCCACAGAGCTTCCTGCTGGTATTAAAAAGACTTTCTACTTTTGTCTTCCAAAATGGGGAGGATTTGTACAAGATACAAAAACCCACATGCATTCCAAGTATTTTTTTCTGCAAATATTCATTAACTGGGCACTCATAAAAGATGCCAGCAGCTTGAACATTTCTATGATCCATTTCATTTGCTATTTATTGACCTTGAATTTAAAGAACGTACACAACGATTTCCCCTCAAAATATCTACTCTTTTTGGCAACAGGTTTATTTTTCGTACTGGATACAGAGACCTTGAGAACTCATGTGGAAAAGGAGTTAGGAAATTACAGATTTTCACATAACATATATACATACTAGACTTCCAGTTGCCTGGATTTCCCCTTTTTAGCAATATATTTTTAAAATTGTAATAAATATACATATAAATATACTAATCCAAATAATGTCAGAAACTGAAAATTCTGCACCCAGGAGAGGAGTGATAATAATTCAATGTACACTCTGAAGGCAATCTGTGAGTTCCTATCATATAGCACCAGCCAGGACAAGGGTCCTGAAATAAACAGATACCACGGAAATAAGAAAAATTAAAAAATTAACTAAGCGTTTTTTCTGATGTGAACAGATAAGGCCACCACAAGGTGTGCAGTTCTGTGCACTATTTATGACACATTCAATCCTTGGCCCCAGTAGGTAAGGCTATGGGGAATTGATTTTTAATATTGCTTAATGCCAAGTCTAGACATAAATTAAGGTATCTCAAAAAAACAAAAAAAAAAACCCCACACACTTTGTCTTGTTGACTCACAGAGCACTTACTGAAGAGGTGATTTTTAAGACATCTACTGTAAGGAGTACAGCAGATCATCATGACCTGCCAGCTTCAAACTAAACATGCTGTGTTACCCAGGCCACCAAAGATTTGTTTATAACTCGAGAAATGAAGATTTAATCAGGTAACTAATTTCTTGACACAGTATTGCAAAAGGGGGAAAAGTGAAATAATGATCTGGCATAATTATCTTGAGAACACAGAAGGCAGATGGTCTTCTTTAGTGTCATCACTTGGTTTTGTATTTGGATTTCAGCACAATATTTTTCTGCACTGCTAATAAGCTGAACTACATCACTAAAACATTTACTGCACTCTTACACACAGACTTTAAGCATGTAAACCCATGTTCTTCAGGGAGCTGTAAAACAAATTTCTTCATTTCATGACATGAGGTGCAACAGCAAAAAGAATATGCAGTTTTGCTCTTGACTGCTCAAATTGCAATGACAGAACTACAATTTTGTATTAATTAATCAACCATCAATTAATCAATTTACTTCTCAAAGTAAATTCCTGAAGAACACCCCAGCAGGTTTTCTGGAGAGGTCCATTAACCAGTAACACACATGGACAGCCAGCTGGCACCACCACCATTCTGACCCTTCCAAACCAGAACGGGCATCATTCACTTTCCAGTTTAATGATGATAGGACACAATTTATGGCTTTGTAATAAATCTGCTAACATTTATCTTGCTAAAGCTGAGGAGCTCTGGTTCTGAACAGCAGCCCTTCTTTTCAGAAATATTTGCACAGAGGCGTATTCAGCTATACTTCCAGTTGTGAGAGTGTTACTTCTCCAAGACAAAAGCAAACAACCACCCCAGTCCTGGCAGATATCTGAACTGTAACCCTTATGCCTCCTTCACGACAAGACTTCAAATTCAGAAAGTTCTCAGTAAAAACAAAATAGACAATTGTTTGTCTCAGCCTAGACTAAACTATTCCATAGAATTTCTCTCTTGCAGGGTCAGTATCTTCCACTGACAAAGCTGGCTTTACACCCTGACCTTCAGTGACGACAGACTGTAGTACCTGGGAACATCTTAGAAAAAGTAATGCACAATATTACTTTTCACCCTTTGCCAACAGAAGTTTCCACCTTTGATTCTTCTCAAATGCACTACCAGTGTATTTTTAAAGACAGTTACAGAAAACCAGTTGTCTTCAAGTGAGTATTTCAAGAGCTCTCTCCACAGTTTCAATGCCTTCCTGTTACTGGCCAAGTCTTAACCATGGCAGTGACCAGCAGAAGCCTAAGTAGAGTAGTTAAATTTAAAAGAGGATGATTTACCAGAAAACATGTTTATTACCACATAAAATGTTAGTGTATGTTGAGTGATTCATGGAAGAAGTAATTCAGTGCTCAGCTAATGGCTCTGGTCTCCATGAGAGCCAGAAAAATTTTCTGATCAGGAATCATACCCACAAATAGTATAGAAGAGCTACCAGAAGGCCCTGTAAAGCAAGCAGAAAATTTCACCAGGAACTAAGCCTGTCTCCCACATAACTTCTTCATATTGCAAATACACTTCAGTGGAGGTACATAAACTCCAGTGATGAATTTATTTTCAACCCATACATTTTTGGAGCATTCAACAGGTATTTCACAATAACAGTATTTGCAGGGATTTATAAAAGGTGCTAAAACCAGCTACAGACCAAAACTAACAGCTACACCTTGGGCAACATGTAGAAATATACTCTCAACGATTGTTTTCTAGCAACTGTCTGGATTCAGTTTGATCACAGCAGGGATCCCAGTTTGTCAAATGTTCTAAGCTTTAAGTAAAGGAGATACAGCCTGAAGTGCCACCAGTTTTCTGACATTGCAACTGTTAATTGCAATGACACCTCTCCTCAGTGGAAGAAATAACGATAAGGTCACGTCTATCACGCAAATATTTGGAGAAATTAAGAAAGCGGGGGGCAGTGTGAAACACTGTGTTAGTGCAAACTGTATTACCTGCAGTGAGGATGAACTGCTCTCCTTTCCATCAGAAGTGGGAGGGAGGGACAAGAAGGAAATAAAACCTTGCTATCGCTCTCCCTTGGGAAACCATCATAAAATGACTACCTTCATTTACAGTAAGGATTGCCAAAGTCACTCAGGAGTTGTGTACCCTTGTAGATACACCATTCCAACAATACATACTATGGACTAACCTTTCATCTGTATTGTTATGCAATGCAAAGACTTAAATGATTAATTTATGAAGAGTAGATTTTTTTTTTAAAGACATTTTCGTTACATGTGAACCAATAGATACGATTACGCTACAGATAAGTTTTCAGATAACTAAAAGAAGGTCAGATTGGTGTTATCAATCACAAGAAGTAAGTCAAGGACTGTGAAGTCAACTTTTTATTGACCAATAATCTCAAAATTCTATCATAGTTTCAAATCAAGTTTAAAAAAAATGTAGTATTTTAGCAGTGCAAGTCTTTTCACTACAGGGTGTTACCCTACAGAATGTAAGTGAACATTAACAAATACTTTATAAAAGAAGATAGTTTAGATGGAAAATGTCCAGGGTACCTTTTCAAGAAATCTTTTTTCCTCCTACAGTTTGAAAAATACAAGACACAGTCCCTGCACCCGTCTCTACTCTTCTCCCAGGATCCTTATGATTAACTTTTACTACAAGAGAGAAATGACTGTATTTAAGGTATCTGCACTGTAAGGAGGATTTTTGCAAAGTACTTTTCTGTAAGGTGCAAGTGAAAACCACCTTTCTCAAATAACTACTCATCATTTTATAATCTGCAGCCTTCAATATGAGCATGATAACTCCCCGAGCGAGCAATAAAGCCCATTGTAAAACTTTGCCCTGTGTCCAGACGCTATCTGGAAGAACCTGCATTACGTGTCACTGCTACGTTTTCACGCTGACACCCCTACGGCGATTCACGCTACCACCGCACCAGCCAATCACTCGGGAGGCTGATATTGATTACGCTGAACACTTATTTAATCTGTTAACAGAAATTAGGCAGCATTAAGGTACAGTCAGGAGCAGAGGAATACAGAGCCTGACGCTCTCTCCAACAACGGCAAAGAAGGAAAGTTATCTTCTGCTCTTCATGAACGCCGATGCTGCAGCTGTAAGTACTCAGGGTATGGTAAGCTGCTATTGCTCGCAACTCACTGAAATGTCTTAATATTTTAAAAAGCAAATCAGAGTACAGGGGTAGATCTCCTTCAAAAACATGTTGGGGTTTTCTTTTGTCAGAAATTTAATTTACCTGTTAATCAAAGTCACAAGGAAGCAGACAGAAGTTCTCAGGCATTAGAATAATCTTTGCAATAGTACTATTTATTACTGATATCTGAACAGTGAATTTGTAAAGAAGTTATTGCATGGGGTCAGATTAAAGTATGTATATCACATTTATTACCTGGTCTGAGATACTACTGGAAATACAATCCTCACGTTTTAGTTGGAGCTCTTTCTTCTTTTCCACGAATTACAGAATTTCCTAGATTGAGAATGTTTTCTCTTGAAATCTCTTAAATGTTGAAAGCTGTCAAACAGCATGAACATCTATTTGTGCATGTATTCTATTTAAAGCCTTTTTTCTCCACTCATGCAGAAAAACCGCACAGAACCTCACCTCTGTATTCTTACTGAAAATGGCAATAAGGAAAAAATGTTCTCTTTTCTCTCTCTCTCATACAAGGTTTTTTAAATAATAATAATTCCCAGTCACAATATGATATGGTATACCCTACATAAAAGAATTTAATCATCACTGGTATATTACACTTATAACCAGAGACAACAATGTCATCAAATCAAGTATCTTTTAGGGCTATGGGGGGCCACAGCAGCAGGAAGACTCATGGGGATCTTGCATCAAACTTGTTGCATACAACATTAAAAATTACCTCTTGGCTTTGAAGTTAGAAAGACTGGACTGCAGGTGTGGCAAAAACATTCTGTTAGAGAAAGCAGTTCCATCTCGAATGAGGGGCTTTCTGCAGCTTTTCATGTGACAAACTCAGGGGCAACTCTCACAGAGGGAAACAGTGGTTTATTTTAGGGACTTTTTTTTTCTTTTTAGAAGTCTTTTTACAGGTGACACATAAACAGGATCACTCAAGACCGACCATTGGTGCTCTCATATGTAACAGCAACTCCATGTGGACTACACTGACTTCCAGTGGAGATGCTGTTACTTTTGATAGTCACTCAAAGACTCCACAGAAGCTGCTAGTGAAAGGAGGTTTATCTAGCATTCAAGTCAAAGCCAGCTTTTGTTTTGAAATTCGAGTTATTTACTGTTGTTTTAATTATATTAATTATTCACACCGAGTATGAAACTTTGTAAGAATTATGTCAGCAACCTGTTATAATATGATTTTCAAAATGATAATGCAACAAAATATTCAGGCTTAGTGGCTTATTTCAAGAAGAACTGGTGTCCAGGAAAATGACCTATGAATTGACAGACTGTCTTCTGAACTTGCCTGTCACTTCTATAGGCCAATATTCTGTGCACTTCTCCTACTCTGGTTACAGAAGTCTGCTACAGTTAACTTTACAAATATTTAAACTCAAACTTTTAAAAATATTTAATGACTGATTTACACTTTTTTTTTTAAATTCCACCTAGAGTAAGTAAAGTTAGAAGAGTACTGGCTATAAATGAGCATCTGAAGCTGTCACTCAAAAGAAATAAAGCTCTTTTCAAGCGTATTGGAAATGTCTGGTTTTCTTCCTAAATGTCTCTCTATATTCCCCAGATCAATTCTACCTAAACATGCCATATTGTCCCTCTGTTCACTCACCTATATGTGTGACTGCTGGGCCAACACCTGCATCCAAAGGTGGAGGTGTTACACCGTGGCAGAGTTTACTACATGGAAATGCTGCGATTGCCACATTTTGCACAACTCCAGCAATAATCTCACACATCTCGAGCACTTACAACAGGCATGGTTTTAATACACGTCACTGGCCTTCAAGGCAATTTACTACAAGCTAAAGGAATTCTCACATTCCTCCTTTCAAATGCTCTCTGTCCCAGCTGAGTCGGCTCCCTGATGTTCTGAAGAAGCCATTGCTTCACGGTGCCCTTCACATCTGACTGCCAACTGTTAAGCTTGTTTCCATTACATTCTTATTTTCTTGTTAAACTACATATTTGACAATCTTAAGCAACACACACACACTCAAGCCTACTCTTCAAATAGAACACAAAAAGTATTCCTCAGAAAAGGCAATTTTTTCACACAGACACACACTTACTTTTGTACATTTTGCAGTAAAAATGATTGTACACCCCACAAAGTCTCCGTTCATTTATTTCCTGAAGTGTGTCAGCATTATTTAGGTACTAGAAACGACTATGGTTATTGTGGTCTTTCTCACAGTTCCTGCCTACGGTGAGAGAGCCAAAGTACATCTCTGTGCACCTACACACCCAGGCACCCTAGGTGAAGCTAAGGACTAACCGTTTAAAGTCCATTCCCTGCACTCCACACCCTAAGCCTCACCTAGTACTGCCTATCTACTACTTGTGTGCTCAGTACAGCCTCTGGAAAACATGCTGGACTCTTGCAGTACATTTATTCAACATCAGAGGTAAAAACCATTTTGCAACACATCTCCAGCTATGCAAACTTATTATCCAGAACAAATTTACACAAAAAGTTGTAAGGTTAAGGCGTATAAAGTGATCTCAGCATATCTCAAGGCAGAAAAAATTATGGAAATAATCAATGAATGTGGAACTTCACAATACCAATTTTATAAAATCAACTCTTAGAGGGCATTCACAACTGAAAATCTCTGTTCCCCAAAGGAGAAAAAGCAGAACTGTATTACTCCTTAAAGAACAGAAAAGGATCATATTGGGTTGAGTTTTCATGTTTTAAAGCATAGTTTGGATTGCCTCTGCATTATGTTGTCTAGAATTCCTGAAATGCAGTGTTTGCAATACCTAGATACTCTTAACCAAAAGATGACAGAATCAGGCCAGCATCTGAAGATCTGGACATACCAAATCATACAGCTAAAGGTCAGTGACTTACACTTCAGGCTTGCTCTTCAAAACCACTCTACTTTTGTTTTGAAACCAAGTGCAGTTATTTATTTTGCAACCAATGTGGTTATTCCACTTCAGATCTTTCATTGTCACTTACTAAACTGCAAAAAGCTATTTTGACACAGTACCTGTACTGTTCATTGTACAGTGCTACAACCACAGTTGCAATCTATTCTAACCACAACTTGCATTTCACTGCTTGCTTAAACATAAAGGCCAGTCACGACTGTCAGCTCACTTAACTTGAAGATGAGGGATGAAAGCAGCAGTTAATCCCAGGGGGACTTTTCAGGTAACTTAACTATCTCAATAAACTGATTCCTATTACTTACATGCAAGTCACCTCCAGCAACAAGTTTCTGATTGTTCTACCTTATAGCTAAATTAGATCTGTGTATAAACAACTACAAGTACAAGCATGTATTTATACTTAAAATAGTAAGAAGTTTTATAATATCATGAACTGCAGCACAACAGACAGTGCTCCTTCTGTCATTTCTCAGTGTATAAAGCTACACAGATACCTGTTTATCAAGCATTCTCCTGTGTTCTTCTGATAAAAAGCAGGAATCGGAACACCCCAACATCTTTGCCGTGATATGCACCAGAACGTCCTTCTGTCCAGCATTTCCAGCATTCTGTTCACTGCAGATGTAGGGATCACTTTCACTTTTTTCAGCACATCCTATAAAGGAGACAGTGAACTGCTGAACACACTTTAGCGTTCCCACAAACACTGTTTATGCTGCCAGTAAAATAGACGAGCTACAGCAAGATTGTTTTGCTCATTCCAAATAGAATCAGTCGTCTTTAAATTTCTCGTAAGAAAGCAAAATCATATACCTGGGCTGCAGCCTTCACATCTGCTGTGTTTACAAACCACTGTTTGCTGGCACGAATAATCATTGGTTTCTTAGTTCTCCAGTCATACGGGTAACTGTGCACATATTTCTCCTCTTTTAACAAACTTCCAGCTGCTTGAAGCATCTTAATGACTGGGAGAAAACATGAGGCAAGATTAAACTTCAATTTGAACATATGGCTACAGTTAACCTCACCTCAGTCCTTTCCATAATCAACACACAGCAAGAAATGGCTGTACCACATCCATATTAAAAATGTGCTCAGTTTAGAGGGACCCTCAAAATACACCTACAGGACTGTTACTTATAAAGTAACAAAGGGTCAAACATCATATACTCACCAGTTTCATTCCCCTCTTCAAGGACATTCTTGTTTTGAAGTTCAGGACCTGCAGCTTCCGTAAAACACCCACTTTCATCCACAAGGCAATCCTAAAAATAAATAAATGAATCACGTCAATAAAATACCATGTGGCAATTAATTATCTTTTTGGTATTCCAGAGTAAGTTAAATACTCCACTGGCTAACGCCTTTTCTGACAAGTAACAAAATATTTACGTATACTTCAGATGTAGTGGACTGCAATTTAGTAATCTACCAGGGAAGTGAATTTTACATGTCAGAAGAAATGAGCACCATTACATTTGCACATATACCACAACTATCTTACATCAAAGTCACCGGGATTTCAGTGACTCTTCAAATGAACAGTGAAAAATAAAAACCAACCTAACCAGCCCCCCCATATCCCATATCTTCATTCCCATCAATCCAAACTGACCATGCATAACTGAATTGTATTTATGTATGTGTTTAAAACAAGCTTTGCTAAAAAAGAATAGTAATAATGACCTACATAACCGGTGACTTACTGGTCTGCATGTGAAAGACAATTCTGAGTAGTGAGAATCAATATCTGAGAAAAATTCTGTGTTATCCTTTAAGAAACAAAACTACACAAAGAGCAGAAAAGTATCCTTCTCTTCTACCACTTCCCTGTAGGTTTTAATTAGCAGAAGGAGGAAAAACTCATCCTTTTATTCTGATACACACTTCTTTAAGGTTAGTCTTGCATTCCTGCAGGCCATTAGTGATACTCACACTTCTGTGAATGCTTCAAAACATTTTCAAGTTTTACGCACGAATTACAACAAATCATTTTAGGGGCACAAGATCAAACAGTTGCAGGAAATCAAGAGCAACAGCTGAAAAGATAGAGTACCGTGGGTAGCTGATGGTGGGAAGCTACGCTGTAATCTTCCATACCATGAGCTGGGGCTGTGTGAACCAATCCTGTTCCTTTTGTCATTGTCACATGATTTGCAGGTAACAGAGGAGACACTCTGCCAGGAATTGTGGGATGAGCACAAGAACCATCTACTAAATCTGTACCTGAAAATACAAATAGAAGATAAAACAGAGAAACACAATTCATGCATTCAGCTTCTTTTACCAGAGAGTAGAAAAAGAACAACAAGGGATTTTAAAAAAACCACAAAAGAAATCTTAGTATTAAAGCCCTGATGAAAGTCAAGAACCACAGAGTTTGAGGAATGCTTCATATGACAAAATGGTGCTCTCAGAATGCTTTCCTCCTAGAAGAAACATGCTTAGGAACTGCTGTCAGACAGTTAGGTACACAAATACAGAAAAGTAACAAATATAATTCACTACTGAATATATCGGAAGATAAAAGGAACAGGTTCCAATAAAAAATTCCTTTTTAAGAAGGTCCAACTCTACTAGTGTTGTATGCTATCTGTAAATTATGATTCAAGAAGGTGGAAGCTGGAAGAAAAAACAGTAGTTCTATCCAGTAATTCTATCATTAGGTAAAGACAAGACTTCCTCTGAAAGAGAAGGCATGGAAAGACACCAAAAAAATTTGAAAAGAAACATTCATAGAAACAGATTCCTCATCTCCTTCACATATGTATATTTCCAGCAGTGAATCACTGATAAAGGAAAATGAATAAAGCTCACAAACGACAGGCTAAATCCCAACTCATGACACTGAATCCCAAGTCTGCCTATTAAGAAATGCCACCGTGCAGTTTGTTAGGATGCCAACTCAACTGCTTTAGTTTGCCCAGACAGACAACAGCCACCTACAATACCTCAATGGTCATACTTGTAATTAGCCCCTTGTTGTTGTCAACAACAGATTGAAAGATAGACAAACTTATTCAGTGTAATCAAGATTTTGATACTGAACAGATTTCCACTCCATGTTTCATTTTTCCAAGCGTGAATCCAGATTTTAAAAAGTAATTTGAAATTTATGGATGCTAAATCAAGCTACAATACACTAACAGTAAATCTGACAGAACTACTACTCCTCTTAGTGTTATATTAGTGAAGTATATTCTCAAATTATAAACAAATTTAATCCATCAAAACTGAAGCAGTTTTCAGACACCTACCAGCAGATTTCTAAGCAATTTAAGATTATCAATATTAAAACCTACCTTTACACGTTGATATAACCTCAAACTGTGTGTCCAGAACAGCAGCTGTAGATTCAACTCTATCTGCAGCAAGAATGAAGTGTTGTCCAGTAGTTGTACATTTCACAATTGAGTATCTGCAATATAAACATGCATTTGTGATACTAAATAATCACAAACACCGCAAAGCTACCAATTTTTGAAATGCTTTGTCTCTAAACGATAAGCAAGTATGTTTTACATGTCCAACTCACTTGTAAACCTCAAAATTTTCAAGGTAACTTGCATCATGAAGGAAAAATAACTTCAAAAAAATTAAAGCAGAAATTAAGATATAATAGCTATAGAATAAAGCTTACAATGCGTCACTTAAAAAAAACAAAAAACCCCGAAACCAAAACCAACCAAACCAAACACAAAAAGGATGCCTTAAGAAAACTGTAATGGCAGTCCAGAAAGTTTTAACTTTGCTGCTAAATATCATCAGGACTGACACGATCACTGAACCAAGTGAAAGACACCTACGCTGAATCTGGCATGTAACAAACTGCTTGATTGGCTGGCACAGTCCAAGGTTGCGTGGTCCAGACTAGCACACTAGCAGGGGATGATCCATCTACAGATGTAAATTAGAAGCACTTTACTCACAATTATACCAAAAATCAAAGCTATCAGTCTTTAAATCTACAGAGACTCATACCTATCACAGACGTCAGCTTTGGCGGCAACTTTAACAGTGGAAATTTCATGTACACAGAGCGACTGACGTGCTGCTCGTTGTACTCGAGTTCTGCCTCAGCCAAGGCTGTTCTGGGTACACAAACACAAGTTAACACACTGCAACAGGAAAAGCTGTTGAGATCCTCGCAAAAATTTTGAAGACAAAACAGTAAGTTGATTCTTACTTTGCTGAAGGGGACCAGAACACAGGTTTGTAGTCCTGATAAATTAAACCCTAAAGAGGACAGAGAGGGGGGAGAAAAGAAAGTTAGGAGAATCACAACTCATGAAAAATCAATACAGACACCAATAAAAGTACAACATACCTTATCATACATTTTGTAGAAGACTCTCAGCTGGTTTGCTTCGTACTTTGGGTCAAATGTAAGGTAGCAGTTGGCCCAATCTGCCATTACACCCCAACGAATGAAGGCAGATTTCTGTTTCTCAATTGCTTTTTCTGCAAATGCCCTGGCTGAAGGGAATAGTTCCATTAAGCACATGGTTTAGCTCACTAAGATCAATAAAATACCACTTGAAATGCAGTATTGATGTTTTTTAGCAAAGACAGAGCTGAACACAGTGAACCCATGCCCTAATTATTATGGTTCAAAATATATATATTTCAGATTGGCTGTCACATAAAATGACTACAAAGAGTAAAGAGGTCCAAGAGTAACACTTTTTTACTAATACAGGGACATTAAGCACATCTTTAGAAATAAAAGCTTTATTCTTAAGAAAGAGGGGGAAAAAAGTAATTTTGTTATGAAGAAAAGATTCGCAAAACAAATTCTCAATATAAAATGAGTGAAAGATAACTCCCTCCACTGATGCTGATCCAAAATTTTCAAAGTAACACGCATCTGAAAATAAGTTAGCCCATTTCATTACCACAATATCAAACTAAAGCCATTTCAATTGCTCATTAGAAACAGATTTGCAGCTGAATGATAAGGTCTTTCAACCCATATGGTATCGCATTATTTCTTCAAAACAGTTTCCATATAATGCAGACTTTCTCTGAAAAGATCCTCTCATAGTTTTGTAGAACTGTTAGAAACACATCCAACAAATACATTCCTACTTGTGAAACTGAGCTAAGCTGTCCTGATGGAGCCTGATTTTTACATAAATCTTTTTAGCTCCTAATCAAATTCAGCCTTCTAAAACCAAAAGGATGCTGATCTGATAACACCAGTTTCCCACCACTATACAGTTAATCAAAGCAGACATCCAAATCCTTTGCCCTCCTTTTGTTTTTTTTTTAAACCCAGGGTCAATGCTCTGCATGTCCATTACAGCAACAAATTAAGCCTGTGTGAAATCACCCCATTTAATCAGTTTCCAGCCTACTCTATCTGCTTGGGAAATGCATCCACTAATCACAGAAAATGTCACCAACAGCTAATAGAAAAGGCCACAATAAAGTCTAAAAGCCATATGAAGCGTAAGATACAGAATGTGAGTAGGATATACAAATAGTTAAGCCAGCCTTTTTAATAAAGATCCTGCAGACAGTAGTTTATTTACCTCTCTGCCGAATTTCCATTGGTGAAAGATTTTCAGCTCCTTTGACTTCTGACAGTGCCTTCAACTCAATTGGCAATCCATGACAATCCCACCCTGGCACATAATGTACTTTATAACCTCTCATCACATGGAAGCGATTTGTGATGTCTTTCAAAATCTGAAAAGCCACAAGAGTTTGTTATCACTTTAGCTCCCCCATGTGGAAAAGCCACAATTGTAATTAAGCTCCTCCTGTTTAAAAAATACAAATATCAAAAGCTGCATGATAAATTTGCCTTTAAGACCAGAGAAGTTATGGATGCCCCATCCTTGGAAGTGTTCAAGGACAGGTTGGATGGGGCTTTGAGCAAACTTGTCTAGTGGAAGGTATCCCGGCCCATGGGACATTCAGGAGTAATATTTCAAAGCTATCAACATTTAGCCATTGTCACTTCATGGAGATTACACAGATAAATAAAATAAATGCAACAGAGCAAACTTGCAAAATAGTCAAAAGAATAATGGAATACCAAGGCACAGCTCAACCATTCATTACAGCAACACCATTACATGTACACATACAGAAATATACATTCACTTACGTATGTACGTGTGGTGAGTTCACTACACAAATAAGCCGTGCATTTAATACTGCTCAGGAATGAATTACATGTCACACTTTTGCTAAAATGATGTTCTGCTTTGACTGAAATATTCAGCCTCATAGATGAACACTCAACATTTAGTATATGGTATTAATGTCAAGGTATGGTATCTATGTCAACATGGCAAAATATGGCACCCACATCACCACACCAGTGGCTTTTTAAAAGCCCCAACTACCAAAACCTCAAACATTTTTGAGTGTTACTGATTTAAATGGCAATGAAGAACAGAGCACACAATAGTGTTTACCACTTCAAAAGCATAGAGTACAAACAAGTAAATACTTACTTTGTTTAATGCATGGCCGACATGGGGGTCTCCGTTGGCATAAGGTGGTCCGTCATGCAGACAAAATTCCTGTTTTGCTTTCCTTTGCCTTTGCCATGAGTACAGTTCTGAAAAACCACATTTCTGTCGAGAAAACAAGAAAAAGACCAAAACTATCACAAGTCTCTGCACTTCTGAAAAGCCTGGATTTTGGATAGATGACAAAACGTGCAACAAAAGCAGATAGCCAAAAACACCTTTCTAACTCTGCAAGAGAAGATATTAGTGGTTTTAAAGTATTTAAAAGCCTGAGGAAGGTGAAATATGAGGCCTAGCACTCCACTATCAGGAGGATCGTTACTCTTCTCCAAATCAAGCTGTAACATACTTATGACTATTCCAACTATACATACCACAATACCCCGAGCTGTTCTAATATCGGATGGCCGGGCCAAGCAAGAGCCCAGACCCGCCAGAAGTTCGCCGCAGCACGGCGGGACCGGACGCAGACCACGGCAGCCACCTCCGCCCTCCTCCCGGGCCGGGGCTCGCACCCCCGGAGCAGCCCCACGCCCCTCCCGGGACACGCACCCGCAGGAGAGCCGGCCCAGCCCCTACCGCACCTGCTGCGTCTCCAGCTCGGTCTCAGGCTGCAGCCGCCCCGGGAGCTGCGCGGGGAAGCGGCTGCGCGGCAGCAGCACCGTGTCCCGGTACCGGGAGTCCTCCCGGCTCTCGGCCGCGGCCTCCGAGGCGGCGGAGCGCGCCCAGCCCCGGGCGACCCCGGCCCGGGCCCGCGCCAGCGGCGGCGCCCGCCAGGCCCGAAACATCCTCACGGGCTGCGGCCGCGCTTCCGCCGGCGCGACGGGCCGCGGGAGGGGACACACCGCGCTGGGCGGGCGAGGGGCGGCTGTTCAGCGCTCCCGACGGGCCGGGCCAGCGCTCTAGCCCCGCCCGGAGCCGGAAGAATTTGGGGCGTTCCGAGGTGGCTTTGTAAAGGGGGCGAGTCCTTCCTGAAGGAGCCCGCGTGGAGGCTGCGGTGCGGGAGGTGGCCGGCGGTGCTGGGACTTGGGTCCTTCCTTGGCAAGGGCACGGGCACGAAGGGCTCGGAGCTGGGCACGCTGCTGGTGAACGGTGACGGGCCTCGGTGGCCGGAGGAGATCCAAGGAATAGCGAGGCTGGAGACGGTGAGTTGGCTGCTGCGCCAGCAGAGCTGCTCCTGCCATGCACGACCACCCGTGTTGTGTCCTGCCACGCTCCGCCGGATGCATTCGAGGGCACTGCTCATAACTCTGGCCGGGCTGCAGGCAGGCACTTTGCCACCGGCAATATTAATGGCAAAAGATTCAGGAACAGGCTTCCTATTTTGTTTGTTTTTTAATTTTAATACAAACTCAAAAGGCCTCAAAGCACTTTGGGGAAATGAGGTAGTGCAGCCCTTTCCCACTTGGAAGTCTGTAGGTGAACTGCAGTGGCACACAGGATTTCTACTCCGAGTCCTTGCTTGTTTTTACTGGGTAAATACTGTTTCCTTACATAATAGAAAGTTTATCTTTTACAGGACATGGGTCGAAGTTTATTGTAAAGAAACAGGGAACTTGGGCTTTGAAGAGTTACAAGAAACAAGTCATGGCTTAGCACTTGCATTTAAGGACAGGCTCTGTGTGATGTCTACTTTCTCCTTTCATCAGGCAAAATCATAAATTTAGAGAATGGAAGTTTGCGTAAAAAAGACTGAGATAGCAACATCAACAATCTGTCACACGTGCTTTGATAAGTTAATTGTAGCCAGCCTGTAGTACTTATATATGTCAGAATTAAGAAGTGGAACAAGAACTGGAGAACTCATTTATTTTAGTAGGTAGCAAAACAGGCTGATTTGTCAAGACCATTCAACAGTTTGGTTGCTGGGCTAGGAGAAAGGAGAGATGGTCTTGGGAGAACAAAGTGTGTTTTGAAAATTATACCCAAATTTAACTTGAGGGATAATTGCTGTGCAATATTCGTAAACTGCACAGTTTTGTAAGAGTCAAACTATTTTTGTCCAAAGCAAGCAATATATTCTTGAATGCCTTGTGGAAGCATGCATTAGATATTGCCCTCATCAGAAAGAATGTGCCATAAACCTATAAATAAACTAGTTAATTTGAGATCAAAAAGTTACAGAGGTGAAGAACTTATAGCCAGCTACTGCACTCACTTATCCAACCCAAGAGGTCCAATACATCTGAAGATGGGCCACACAGGAGATGCAGTCCTGTAAAAACTTAAGGCACCTTTGCAGTAATAACATACTTTGCAATTCATTAGGTAGTTACTCCAAAATGGTGAGGAAGGGGTATTGAACCTCTCATTTCAGTTTATTTTAATAAATCCTAGTTTTTATAAAAATAGTTTAATTTTAAGGTTTGCCAGGAGATTTGGGTTCACCACAGGAAATATATTTACTTGACTTAAGAATAGCCCATAAAAATCTGCCCAAGAAACACCTTGGGTTATCCTTCAAGAATGCAAAGATAGTATTTCTGTATTGTTTTCTGAGTCTTTTGAAACTTTATGCAAAGATTAAATAAACCATGCCTTTAAAATTAAGTTTTCATCTCATTTTATGAAGCAGGATCAAATGTACAGTAAAAGGTCAAATTACTTTTTTTTATGAGAAGTTGAGCAAAAAATATTACTTATCTTCTGAGCTCAATTCTTTAATCCCAATTTCCCATCTAATATGCTATTTTTTTCACTCTCTCTCAGAAATACTCATATTCCAGATATTTTCAGTATGGAATGAACTACACTCCATTTTCCTTCCTGTTAACTTGTTTCACATAATGGTATAGACTTAAAATAGTATCTGTCTTTCCATGTGTTGTGACACATATCTGCTCTACCACTTTCAACTGTTAGAGAGCTGCTTTTTGCCACAGGTAGGATTTCCAAAACTTCCTCTGTAACCATTGCTATCAGTCCAAGATAGCCCAGCTGTGCACTTTGGGTATGGACCTTGCTATTTTACAGAACTCCAGAGCACTTTGCTCACATCCATGAACAGGAAATAATAATTAACCTTAGCAACTGTGCCTTTAGAGTGTACTTGCACAATCACTCTACTTTCAGCTTCAGAGACCTGACTTTAGAGGTATGGGTACAGTGTTTCTAAAGTGCTCAAAAACTTCTTCAATCAGCTAAATATGGAATTCTGGTACCTCTGACATTGCTGTTTGCCTTTCCTGTGAACATGAACTTGGCTTCTTAAGGAAGAAAGGAAAGGTGTTGTATAATGACCTATTGCCACTTATGCAGAACTTGCTGCAATTGCTGCAAATACTGATTGTGATATTTGTGATATGATTGCTACATTACACTTCCTGCATAATTTATCTTCTTCTGTGTGGTGATTAGTGAGTTCCTTTGTATTTTGTTCTGGCTCTGTGCTCAGGTGTTTTCTTGGAAGTGTGTCATACATGTGAGCCCAAGCCAAAAAGTGTGTCATCACATAGATAGAAAAAGCAATTACCTTTGCATTTTAAAGAATGCAGTGTGTTTATCAATACTTCTCTTTCATGAGATAAAGAAAAGCTGGGAGGAATGCTAGCCTTTCCAAGAGTGATATTAATTCTTCTACTTGGGAACTGAAGGCCCAGTGAATTGCACTGTTGTGTGCTGGCGAACAGACATAGAAGACAATACAATAAGAAAAATGACAGGACATGCGGTGCTGAGAGTAGGAAGGAAGGTATAGATTTCCTTAAAGAAATAAGAAGAAGTTTAAGAAATACAGAAAACATGGTAAAATTTAGATGAACAGACTTTTGCATACAAGTTTGCAGTATCTGCATATAATTAACCTATTTTGTGTCCACAATTAGGCCATCTACAAAAGCCTATTTTATATATAAACAAAGGAATATAGTCAGTGAAGTTGCTCATGTAATCCTGTCTGTGCTTGAGTCTAGGCACAAACCAACTGCAGGTTCAGTTCTCAAAAAAACGAACTTATGTTCAAAATGTGCAAAAAAATGAGCACTGCATGTAGACTTTACTTTTTCTTAATATTTATGATAGAGTTTCTGCTGCTGTTGTTCTTTTTAATGTCATTTTATTTCAGTGAGAACTAGGTTCACCGTCAGACAGAACATGGTTATTTGCAAAATCTTGCCTGCAATAGCTTTACATCCCTGTGTTTGTGAATTGTGTTTTTAAAAAAACCCCAAAGTTCGCTTCATTACTACTCACTGGCAGTAACCCGCTTTTCCCTTTCTACTCAGTTTAAATTTTATCTGTTTGGAATGTTAGGTTAAATATTTTACCTTTATTCTTCTCTTGAAGAGAGATATGTACAAGTTTGCTTTTTGTTTCTTTCCAGAATTCAGTATGGCTTCTCCAGCTCTACTCATGCGTGTGGTGGCCTCTGCGTATTCTGTTGCTGAAAAAGCTGCAACAATTGTTAGAAATGTAATGTCTGCAGGAGATCTGGGGATAGTGGAGAAGGTATTACCTTTTACTTTGGTCCAGTTTAATTTCTCTTGTTAATCTTGAGTTAGATACAAGTCAAAGCGGTATTTTTAAAAATAAGCAACTGTGGGAAGGAATACAGCCCTCAACTCCCTGATACAAGAAATATTCCTTGTTAAAGGACTAAAAGAGCACTAGAGAAGTGTCTTTTGACCTGTATTTCTAAACAATATTTGTACATTTAAAAGAAACACTATAATTTTGTCCTGATTTCCCTCACAAAACATAAGCTTTGGATAGCACCTCAAAATTCGTAATAATGTATATTTCCTGTTAATTTCTATACCTATGTTCTATCATCTTTAGTACAGCCTAAAATACTGTGCCCTTGATGAATTTAGAATTAGAATAAATCAGTGTGTCATTTCCTAAATCAAAAAAGAACCTTAGATTTTATTGTAAATCACAATTTTCAAAATAAATTCAGAGGTTCTAATTTAATTTTTAAAAGAAAAGGGTATTAAAATTCTTAATTTGCTGTAAGTTAGTAAAATGGCACTGATGAGCCAGGATCTCTGTTTTAACTACAATACTGGAATAGGTGAAATTAACTTTTGAAGTTAATTCTAGCCTTATAGGTAGGTCACAATTATTAAATATATATTTTTGATCTTTGCATTGAAATAACTGCTGGTATTTACGTTATTCAAAAATGATCAAAAGTAACAGGTGATATTGGTTCTAAATAAGACTGGTTACACATGCTTTAAATTTTTTTTTTAAATGAATACTACAAACACACAAAATTAGATGGAAAACAATGACCAACAGAAGAGGTTCCTGTTTGAGGAACTTGAGATCTCCAAATTCCTGCAAACTTCTTGCCAAAGGCGGCTGCTTAAGGAAGAGGAGGAATGCAAGAGAACCTGTATGTGCCACTGCTTTGCAGTCTGGAGGGAAGAGATGCACAGGAACAGAAAGTGCTGCTTCTCATCATTCATCCTCTTTCTGCAGGCAGCAAACATCAAGACCAATTCCAACTGCCTTACTGACAGCTTTAGAACATCTAGGAAGGCAATGTTCCACCTTTTCTCTCAACATAGTGACCTTCTATCCATTTATCTAGGTGAAGAAAATAGTTCAAGGACAGCTGAACTTTCAGTCATCTTCTGACGTCCAGAGTTTTCTTTCCCTCAGTCAACTCTAATCTCTCCATTTATATTGCTTCTCTTTGTAGTACTTGTACTTTTTCCCCCCCTCCCCCTTTCCAAGGTAGGCACTTTGTCCAGCCATTCTAACATTATTGATTCCTGTTTTGAAGAACTACCTATACTGTTTTATTGAGTTGCTATCTTGGGACAAAGGACATTCTCTGCAGTAAACTTGATCTTTCTGAGTTAAACTTGGGACAAATTTCAACCGCATTTATTAGGGGATGAGATAGAAATTTCAAAGAAAAAGATCAAGTTTCATATAACTTAGCAATTGAATAAGGGACAGACTAGTTTTGAGCATGCAAAAATTAACCCATACCATGGTTTTAAATGAAATATCCCGTTCCTATGGCTAATTTCTATAGCTGGAGAAAGCACTTTTCATGTTGTCAACAAATAAGATACGAGCAGATTAAATTTTTGTTTGATTCAACTAAGATGCAAATCTTGGATGAACTGTCTTAATTCCAGTGCTTACAAAACTATTTTTTAGTGGGATTCTGTCTCTACACCTAAAGGGCTTCTCCACTCATAGATACAGGAAGATCAAGGTGAAAGTAGTGTTAGTAAGTTACACACTTTCACTATGTAGCAGGTTTTTAATAGTTAAGAAATTACTGTAACCCATGTAGCAACACATGTTTGGCTCCACAACATTAGGAAGGCTTTCAGTAATTTTTTTATGTCATCTTGGGACACCAAATCCACTGTTCTAATGTCAAACCAGTCTGTCTTAGCTCTGGGGTGCACAGGGAAACTCTGCTGCTTGCAGTTCAATCTGCCTCTTGCAAGGTCACTCAATAGGTTGATGATTTATCAAATTAGACTTCCTTTTCACTACAAGGTAGACATTCAGAGTGCTTTATAGGCCACTGTGCTGGGTTGGTGTATATTTTTAGTACACAAATTCCTCTCCATTCTTGGACAGGCTGGACCCAATGACTTGCAGACCAAAGCTGACCGACTTGTACAAATGAGCATCTGTGCTTCCCTGGCACGGAAGTTTCCCAAGGTGACAATCATAGGAGAAGAAGTAAGTACCTAGTTTATTTCATACTAACAGTTTATCTTGCTGTAACTTGCACTGGAATTTGCTTTGGCAGGGTTTAGGAACCATCTTTTTAAATTAACAAATACTCCAAACAACAAATGGTATTTCCATCCCATTTCACCTTTTCATTTCATTGGCTTTGTCAAGCTGCAAGCAGATACACAGTTCTAAGGCAAATTGAAGTGAGTCCAACACATTTTTTCTAATAATTCTGAGAATTCTTTTGATAGGAACTGTCCACTGATGATGTAACTGAGGATTTAATTGAAAATGGTCACTGTGAAGAAATACTGAAGAAACCTTGTCCTGCTCAGTACACAGGAATTAAAGAGGAAGAGGTAAAGTGGTAATGCTGTGTCTTTGTCTTCATATTTTACAGTGTCTATACTAGTTACTGATTTTAGCCAAGAGTGTATAAGGAGAAAAGGTTGTCTCAATGTTGCCAATTTTTCTTTTTTGTTTGAAAACTGAAATGCAGTCATGAG
Organism: Atrichornis clamosus; assembly: GCA_013400975.1. NCBI lineage: Eukaryota > Metazoa > Chordata > Aves > Passeriformes > Menuridae > Atrichornis > Atrichornis clamosus. The sequence continues at coordinate 98,562 of WBMZ01006409.1, read as the reverse complement.
AATCACACCCCCAGAGCTGGAAATGCTGCATGCCCCTATGTGCAGTAATGGAAAATGGAAATTGGCTTCTTATAATTCGTGATTCAAATTAATTTGGAAGGAATCTGGTTTGGACATAAGAAAGTAATCTCATTTCCATGTTCAGTTTATTCCTTCATACTTCTATTAAGAGATTTGCTGAGCCATTCCAGCCAATTTTTAAGCTTTTGTTTTTCTGTGTAAAATACTATTACAGGCTTCAGTCATGTAATAATGTAAAGATTTTGGATCTCTTTATTTCCTTACTGCCATAAAGAAATAAAAGCACTAAATATATACTTTGTGTGGTAATTTATATGCTTTGTATTTGTTAATTTTCTTTATTTTTTTACTCATATAGCTTGTTATATGGGTTGATCCTTTGGATGGAACCAAGGAGTACACTGAAGGTTGGATTCTCTTTTAATTCTGTTGATTAAAAAAAATAGCATATACATGTACATAGTTTTATCATGGAAGTTACTTACAGTATTGTTTAAGGCTGAAGGTTCTGTACTTTTTGACTGCTTGGAATATTTTTAATCATTCAATTTAGTTCTAACCAGTATTGAATATTCCTGATGGGCTTCTGAGTGCTGACCAGTTTTTATCAAGGTGAAAATACCTGCCTTTGACTGCTGGCAGGTTGTCTTTTTAGTCAAATTTACAATTTTGCATATACTTTTTATTGAAGGACTAAATCTCCCCTTCACACAGGAATATGCTTGATTATATTTACACCCTCCTCTTGAAACAACCCAAATACCACAGCTATACTTGCAGCCTTTTCAAAAAGAAACAAACACCCTCCCACAAATCATGATTCTTCAGTTACGGGAAGAAACTGTTTTCATCAAAACCTAATTTCTCTCCATAGAAATAGACCCTAAAATAAAAGAAAAGGAAGGAAAAAAAAAAAGGAAAAATCTCCAAGAAACAATATGCTGAACCTCACTTTAGCCTCCTACTGCATCTTTTAGTTGATTAATATAAAATCTTTTAGGCAGATTTTTTCCCTTTTTTGGGCAAAGGGCACTGTCAACAAAATGCTAATTTTGAGTAGCATTAAAGAACTCCCACGACAATTACAGAAGAATGTAATCATATACTGTGAGGTAGTTATGTCTTTAAACTTCTTTCTCATTATGTATTAATTTTAATATGGCTCTATTAAAAGAACTCTATCTGGGGCATTTTTTAGCAGACCTCAAGGCTAAATGACTAAAAAATTATGTTAACCAACCTATTACGCCTGAAAATCTTTAATTAGTATTTGCATTTTTAAGATGGCGTATTGATTTGCAGACTTTTACGGAAGGTTTATTTTTTTATAAATACCTTTCTCTTTTTCAAGCATACCTGCATTCCTGTTATTTCTGTACAGGTCTCCTTGACCACGTAACAGTTCTCATTGGAATTGCATATGGAGGCAAAGCAATAGCAGGAGTTATTAACCAGCCATATTACAACTACGAGGTATGAAATAATTGATTTATTTAGAAGCATTAAGTGGTTTCTAAATGTTACTTCTAAGCCATTTCAGTTGGCACACTTTTGACTGAAAAATGGCACGTAGTCGAGTTAGTGTTGTAATATAAGGTTTTTTATTAAATATATACAATTTTAAATGTTGGTTTCCAGGGACTGACTGTCAGAGACCTACTAATAGCCATACTGAATCCTGAGGCTTGTGCAGTACTCTAAGACAGGATATATTACATATATCCTGTACAAATTACTACAGTACACATGAAGTATATACTGTAAAATAAGTAGAGATCAGTGGCTTTGCAGTCTTTGCTAGAAATTCTTTAGTAAATCCATGTAATGGATGCTTTTGCAATACGTGGTGACTGCCATAAATCTGCAGCCCTAAATAAACCAAACATAAATTGTCACTGACAGCTGGGTTAGAGGGTATCATGCCAGGTTTCAGGTATAAGTCCAGAATGGCCAACCTACAGGCATTTACACATTTGGAGCTTATTTCAGTGTTATCGGGGGGGAGGAGGGGGAGCTCATGATGCAGCCTGATTAATTAAACTTACTGGAGTTTAAAGAAAAAGCTCTTGAGCTGATGTAATGCTATCATGTTCTGTGTGATATGTATCACAAAATACTTAAAATTATGAGATATTTTCGATTACAGATTGTGCCTGAAGTACAGAAATATACCAGTATTAATCTGTCAGTCACTGGAGGCAGGATGTAATGTACCACCATAATGGCACAGACAAGAAAAGGGTCAATGATGTCATTGCCTTAGAGGGAAAGAGAGCCAATTTCTCACTCTGGGCTCTAGAGTTCTTTTTAAGTGCCATTGTCTAAATGTATATCTCAGTATTAATATGATACTCCCAGATATGCAAAGATGCCTCTAGGTACTCCTTTCCATTTGTGCTTTAACTGCTGATCAGTGTGATTAACTACCACCTGGACCTGTGTACCTTTTTTGCAGGCAGGAGCAAATGCTGTGTTGGGCAGGACAATCTGGGGAGTCCTGGGCATAGGTGCCTTTGGATTCCAGCTCACAGAAGCACCTGCTGGAAAACACATCGTCGTCACCACCCGTTCCCACAGCAGTGCCCTGGTAAATGAGTGCATCAGTGCCTTGAGCCCAGACACTGTCATCAGAGTTGGAGGAGCAGGAAACAAGGTATGAAAACTCCAAATCTTCTGCTTTTACTGGGAAGTGGCACCTTTGGAAAAAAACAAAAGGACTTTTTAAAGAAATCATTTGCTTACTGGCATGAATGTACAGGAGACTTCCTGCTCCTTCCCCAGCACAACTTCTCTTCCTAGCATTCAGTCTGCTGTGAGGTACAGAGAATTTGGTACAGGTGTATTTGTAACAGTGGCTGTACTGGTTGTGGCTGAGGTCTCTCTTCCTCACTATCCTATTTCTAGGGGTGAAAATGGAAAGTTGTAAGACCAGAATGTCTAAATGGGAATTCAGTTTAATCAGAATTATTAGACATGTTCTCCTGTTTGTGTTAAAACAGCTTTTGTTCCAACTATCAAGCAGCACTTAAGAAAGGGTAAAAATAAAAGCACACAGTGATATTTCCTTTGTGAAACTTCTCTACATAGAGGGAACACTCATTTGCTACAGATTTTAAAGCTTAGTTTTGTCATAGCTGTCAAAACCACACCCTCACATCTCTTTTCTCCAACATGTGCAAAGCCCAAAATGGCACTAACACAACATGTAGGTAGTTTCCACTGAATTTTTTTACTTCTTGCACAAAAAGTGAATTATTGTTTCTGAAACTAAGAGCAGATTTTCATCCTATAAACAGTATTTATAACAATTAAAAATATTGAATTGACAATACTTATATAGTATAGCTTTCTAAATCTTAATACAATTTTTTGTAATATCAAAAAGGAAATGCCTGATGTTCCTTTTCTCACTGTAAGTACATAAATAAACAGATTTAATCTCCACTTCCTGGTATGATTTCTACCTATTTCTAAATGCCTAGATCCTTTGCAACAATTGCAACTCTATTCCTAACAGATCATTCAACTCATAGAAGGCAAGGCATCTGCTTATGTATTTGCCAGTCCTGGTTGCAAGAAGTGGGATACATGTGCACCTGAAGCTATTCTCCATGCTGTGGGAGGTAAGTTAATAGCATTCAGAGTTCCAAGATAAGTGAAACTGCATCAATTTAAAGTTATTTATACTTGTCACAGAAAAAGAGATTTTTCAAACATGTCTTTTGGAAAGATGATTCACTTCAGAGCTTTGAGCCCTCTGAAAGCAGCAGTAATGGCAAAGGGACAAGGGCATTATGCTCTGAAACACATGATATGATCTCTTTTGCCCTGGACCAATAGAGTCAACAACTAAAATAATTTTAAAAGCCAGATTCCAAAATGTAGGGTATATTCATTTTAATATTTTCAAAACAAATGTGGGGGGTTTTTTTCTATTGGCTACTATCAGTAAAATCTGCTGTCCTACTAACTGAGTATAGTAGTTTATTATTAGTAACATATTATGTAATATGTGGGCATTGAATTCTTTAAACCAACAAAAATAGGTCAAATCATGCAGTTGTTCCTTGGATGTACAAACTCCAAAATTGAGTAATTCATGTAATTTGGTAAAATTAGTGGTCTCTAGTCAACATAAACCACTTCATCTATCTTGGGGCTAAGGGGTTTGACGAGTAGTGAAGACAAGGATTTGAAGTAGTAGGTTTTTTTTTCTCTTCTTTTCATGTTGATAGACCTTCTACCACCATACACTAAAATTAGGGGGTTTGATTTCTCTGTCAAGCAAGGATAGCAGGCTTCATAACACTATTGAACTCCTCTGCAGTCTGTAGTGTTGATAACTGGGATAGTTTTAAACAGGTTAGCTCAAGCACAAAGCAACCCAACCAATCTGGGGCAGCGCAGTGCTGTATTTAGCCTCATTATGCAGGAATCTCTTGGTTAAATTAGCTTGAATAAAGATCCGTGTTGCTCTTGCTAAGTGATTTCTAAAAACTCATGCAAAATCAGCTGGGGTATTGCTACATTATGTCAGTTTTAGTATAGACTTACCCTGGTTTTTACTTGAACTGAGGATTTTTCTTTGCTTCTTGTCAATGGCCAATGGTAAAAGCTACTCAGGAAGCATTTTAAGTAATCCGTGAAAGAGAGATGTTGTTTTCTTTTTTCTGAGACACAAGGAATTTAGGTATTGTTGAAAAAAAATAAAACCACTAGTTACTTGATTTCAGTCAATTAAAAAACCTGTTGTACTTAAACTGGAAGCAAAGATACTTCACATCTGAAGACAGGCGTGTGTACAGCAAAGACTGCTTTTTTAGTTATATCACTTGAATTAAGATATTCTCTCTCCAACTCCTTTTTGCTGAAATATTCTTTTCTTTCTTTTTTTTTTTTTGCAGGCAAGATAACTGATATCCGTGGAAATTCATTTCAGTATAACAAGGAAGTGAAACACATGAATTCAGCTGGGGTCCTTGCCACTTTGAGAAATTATGACTATTATGCCAGTCGTATTCCTAACACTGTGAAAGAATCTCTTGTACCTTAAAGCAGGGAAGCATCTTCACTTGGCCTGGAAGACTAAGAAAATGAGCTTGGAGAAAAAGAAAGGAAGAAGATAACTGAGCCTGAAATTTTGTTTTATAGAATCTGAACTGAATTCTTTCATTAAGATGTTCAATAATTTCAAAATTATTCAGAATCTCTTAAGTATGTTGGATCAGATTGTTTTGCTGTGTTGAGCAGACAACATCAAAACAGTCACATTTCTTCAATGTTTGTTTTCTATATTCTTTGGGAGTTTTCATTCATTATGACTGTGTGTAATATACTGCTAATCATAACACTGCAGACCAAAACCATTAATATTCTGGGCACAAAATCATGTTGTCATTTACCTGATCTTGCTCAATGTTTTTTGTTGTATGTAGTCAATATGGGTTATTGTGTTAAATACAAATGGACTAAGGTTTTACTTGGATGGATTAGCCCCTTTGTTGCAAAGTTGCCACTTTTGATTCTTAGAAAGCCATCTTTGAATTTTTTGGTCTGCACTGAGTTTTAGGATGGCTGAGACTGCTATTTGTTGGGTTTTCTGAGTTTTGCAGGAGGCTGGGCTTGTGACATGTCAAATAAGGGTTCATGGATCACTGGATTCATTTATGATCAATGAAGTGTTAATATAGCAGGATTCAGGACAGCTCAGTTAAGAATCCAGGGAACCATGACAGTGTAATATCTCTCTGATGATTTGAAACGCCTTTGTCAGGGGTTATGCCACTGCAGTCTTAGAGCAATTTGGCATGCTGGGGAATAACAGAAGTGCCAGAACTTGAAATTTTTCGTGTCCAAATTTTGAGGTAAAAGAGGTGCCTTTCCAACAGCTCTGAGAATTGAAGAACCTGACAGTACCACTTTGCCCTCCTGTGGAACAGAGGCATGTTAGAGGAGGGGAGAGAACAGGGACAAGCTCACCTGAAATTAACTTTAAAATTGGAGATCCTGTTTCAATCAGTTTTCCCGTAGGTGTTAGGAAAGCAGGGTTCAACTGCTCAGTCCACCTGAGCACAAAGGAGAACAAGTAGTAAATTACATATGACTAGCTAAAATTGTCAACTTCGCCAAAAGAGGTGAAGTCTCTTCAAGCTGCATTTAAAATTCTGGAATTAGGATCCTGAAGCAGTGAGGCCTCTATGCCCTTTGTTTTCTCCAGAGTTTGTGACTCCAGTCCCTCACTCTCAAAGGAAGGAGTCCTAGGGCCTCCCTTTCCCTAACAATGTACACACTGAGGCATGTCATGGCGAGATGCCAGTTTCAACAGACAACACAGGTTTGCTTTTCTTTCTGTTGTCCATGTGAAGAACAGTGCCATATGTCAGGTTCTCAGGCAGGTGGTGTCAGGGAGGGTGCCTGAACACAGCTGCCTTCTTATATAAGGACTGAATCCCTAAGCTCTCCCACGAGTTTTTTTTTCCTTAACCTCTGCTGGCACCATGAATGTCAAAGTAGCCTGCAAGTTGCACTGCACTGTTTCTCACTTCCTCTCTGCCCACAAGATTAGGTCTTCTGAATAACTATTCACCCACACAAAGTAACTCTAAACTTGCGCTTCAAGATACAAAAAATTGTTTTCCATATAGAAGAAAATTCAGTTTTCAACAGTGTGTTCAAGTTACTTCTTTCTCCTGTCATCACACAAGATATTTAACAACTCCACTTAAGAGTCCTTAGATTAGATCCTTTTCTAACAGTAGGGTAACAGCAATTTGCCTTCACTGGCTTAAAGCTGACTCTTATTTACAACAGGCAGGAATGTCTTGCCACCAAAAGACAAGGCAACTCTTGCTAGTGTTCCCAGTCTCTCTCCATGTGCACTAGTAGAACAGAATCCAAAGAATATCTTCCTTAGTGAGGTCATTTTAGCATATCATTTACAGATAAATTAGCAAGATTAGTGCTTACCTCATTCTATCATGACACTGGATTAAAGCTGCATACATAGGAACAATGTGTGCTTCTAATCCTTTGATCTAAAGCCTACCTTTTTTCTCTTCCCTCAATTGCATAACTGGTCAGAGCATGCACGACAGATTCAGCCTGCTTTAATTAGAACCTTCTTCATATTATGATCCATTATAAGTTTAGTCATTCCACATACTGATTGTGACTGAAGTTTGAACCACGTAGCAAGTACAAGATTACTCTGATTTCACTGCTTGTTATACATAATTTTCACCTTTATTTTATACAGGATTCTTCGATATGCGTGCTTTAGCATTCCTATCAAAATCTGCATGTGAATTTGCAAAACACATTAAGATAAAATGTAGAAAAACTCAGACAACACAAAGCCTGTCTTAATCATTCTTTTCATGTAATCATGTAAATACAAAGTGCAGAACCCACTGTTAGTAATCTTTTTCTATGCTCCTCTATCCTTACTTTCTTCTGAAACTCGCAATAGGTTAGAAAATCTCTTTAGCATAAGCCTCTTTCTAATTCTGCTGTAATTTCTGTCTCTGCTCAGTTACCTGAATGGGAGTAAACGCAGCATACATCAGCTTGTGCATGATGTGTAGACACTTAGTGTGGACACACACAGAAACACTTTTCCAGGCTTACAGAAACTGTGAAACTGCTAACAAAGGAAAATATTAAGGAAAGTTGAGATTAAAGCAGAAGGAATCAAGTATAAAAGCCACCAAGTAACGTATAGTCATGCTCTGGCTGTACCAGTACATCCACTGCACAAAAAGCACTGGTCCACCAATCAAGCATTTGATAATGTCTCTCTTAGCACATTAAGTGTTAGAGTAGCAGCTATAAAATAGGTGGGAGGGAAAAAAATCACGGTGACACTGCATTGTCCTTGCAACAAAGTGAATTTGAGCCAGTCTCCTGTGAAAAACCAGTGACGCAGCACTTTTGTAATTCATTCCAAGACTCCAGTGGGTGGCTGGGCACCAGGACAGGTTCTCCAGTGAAGTGGTCACAGCACCAAGCCTGCCACAGTTCAAGAAGCGTTTGGACAATGCTGCGCAGGGCCAGGAGTTGGATTCAGTGATCCCTGCGGGTCCCTTCCAAGTCGGGATATTCTGCGACTCATTTGACCCGCTGCAAAACCTGCAGGTTTATCAGGAGTTTAACAAGTAACATCCTACAAAACCACACGAGTTAAACCACTGTACTACTCAAACGTGTCGGTGCGTGTGACGCTGTTCGATTTGTTTGGATCATCACACATAAAAAAGGGGCTGAAGGCATCTCCACGGCGGCTGCCAGACGTCCAACTAACAGCTTTGGCAGGCAGCTGCCACTAAGCCCTCGGGAAGGCTCAGCCTAATCGCCGGAGCAGCTGTGAGAAGGGGAGCACCGGCGCCTGGCGCTCTGAGGGGCAGGGCAGCATCCACCCCGCACCCATCCCTCATCCCGGCGGCTTCCCAGGGCTTCACCGGCGCGCCCGGGCGAGCCCCGGGCGCCGCCCGCTCGTCACCTCCCGCCCGGCTCCTCCCGGGGGGCTTCGAGCCGCGGCAGCGCCCACCGGGACTGACCGGCGAGGAACGCACAAACCAAGCACACCGACAACCTGCTCCACCGCCCTATGGCCTCTCCCGCGGAAGTGACGGGTGCGTCCCCGCCCCGGGGCGGGCTGTGCCGGGCCGCACCGGCCCCTGCCGAGCTGGCAGCGCTGCGCGCCCCGCCCCGCTGTTTCCTTCGGTTCCGGCGCTGGCGGCGGGAATGGCGGCGCTGAGCCTCACCGTGGACGCGGGTAGCCCCCCGCTCGGTAAGTGCGGGCTGGGCTTCGCTCCGCGCCGCCCCCGGTCCCCCCTCTCCCGGGAATCCGGCGGGGCCCTGGCCCCTCACGCCCGCCCGTGTTGCATCATGCGGCGCCGGCTGTGCCCGCGTGCGGGGCGGCCGAGGCGGGAGCGGGGGCCCGTGCCCGTCCTTCCCCTCCCTCCCGCCCTTCCCCTCCCTCCCGCCCTCCCCGGGGCCGTGTGCCCGCTGCGGCCCTGGCACAGCCGGGAGAGGCGGCGGGGCTGGGGTGCCCAGCGGGTCCCTCCTCGGCAGCTGCTCGGGCCGTGGTGACGGCGGCCGGCACTCGGCATAAGTCGGGCTGAAGGAACTCGGGCACGGGTACACCCCTCGGGTGACTTGGCACGTTGAGGCTCAGTTGTCGAGGCAGCCCTAGTTCACATTGCTTGTTTGTGATCTCTGCCACTTTGCTGCTATCTTTCATTTTCAGTTCTAATCTGCTGCTAAAATTCCTCTCTGGAGAGCTGCTTCAAAGTTGCACTGTGAAATCTTGCTTTCTCAGTTGCTCACTGCCCTTCGATGTTATTTTGCCTTTTAAAATGTGAGAACCTCTTTCATTGCACTTTCAGCCATCTCGAAACAACCTTTTTTATATGTTCCATACAGTTTCTCCATTTTGTTAAAGCTATTCAAAATAAATTTTCTTCCCATTCCTCATCTTAGTTGATTGATTTCTTTTTCTTGCTGTTATTCCCAAATACCTTTCAGAGTTGAATACAACTTATATGACTACTGATTCAAGGTATAATAACGTATAAGTTTTAAATAAAATTTCTTCTGATACTTGTTTATACTGATTTGCCAGAAAAGAAAATGATGCAATATGAGTTACGATTAACATCAGGTTTAGGGGCTTTGGAGACTTACTTACTTCTGATGGCTGGTGAGTGGCACTAGAGATTTATTTCAGGAGATTGCATGATTGTGTCAGAAATCTTAACATATTACAGGTGAAATGTATCAAGAAGACAAACACATCCATCCTGCTCATCCCTACTTCACACTATTCATCATGTCTGCTGTGCACTGAGAAAAGTGTAGTAGCTTTTAATGTCATTAGTATTAATTACATAGTTTGGTGCACATAATACTTGTCATTTTCAAAGCATTTCCATGCATGTTATTAAAATACTTATGTGTCTTACTAACCTATTGCATAAGGGATGTCACCCTGAGTTTCACAGATAGATAACTGAGGGATGAGAAGAAGAACCTTGACTTAATGCCACAAGAAGGGTTTTCATTTGAGCAGAGGTGAGAGCTGGGGAATTCCTAGCTCCAGTGGTTTGTATTTAGGCCAGTGTATTAATAGCTGATAGTATCATCTGCCTAGGTAGCTGAAGTGTTGTTCTAGGGAAGATAAAGTGCTCAGCACACTATGGAGGCTGTAACAGGTTAGGTGCCTTTCAGGACCTAGAGTAGAGTCCTTTGGCTGGTTTGCCTATGCAAAAGCTTCCTGTCTTTCTACGTGCTTCTGAGCAAAGTTAAAGAACACAAGCTCCTCTGCTTATTATGCTTAACAGGCTGACTCTGGACCAGAGCCAATGCAGAAACACAGCCAAGGGAGCTCGGTGCTTTGTTTGAGCTGCTGTGTCGTGCTGTAGCATGGGGATCAGAGCAAGTTTGCATCAAGCCCCTTTGAATGTGGGCAGAGCTCTCTTCCAGTCAAAGATCTAGCCTAAAAACTTCAGTAATTCTTTCCTTTCTGGAGACCATTTCTTACTGTCATTGCTGAACTGCTTACACTGAAAACCCTATGTAAGCTCCCTGCAGTTTTACATGGCTAGTTTCTTGGTTTTGAATGGCTAATCTTTTCATAAACTCTAAGCTGGGTTAAAAATAGTCTCATCCTTGTTCAGAAAGTGCTGGTATATTCAGTAACTGATGTCTGTTGATGTGTGTGTGTCAAGGCTGGGATGGAGTGCATTAGTAATACTGTTCAATAATTAGAAGCATTTTGATTACGTTCTCTACATATACTGAGGGACAGGACTAATTTTTACAATACCTTTAGGAAGCAAAATGTATTGCTGCTGACACTTTCTGAGCTCACTGCAGAGCACTGTGTGCTGGACATTATCAATTTGTAGCTGTAAGGATTGCCAAGAAGAAGCCTCTTGTATATGAGACTGAACATTGATTTTTTTTTGCTTCCCTGGGCAATCTTACTTGAAGGAGCCAGTTCAGTCACCTGGTCCTGTTGGATAAGAGATGTAACTGGTTGGTTGTAACTATGAAAGGTATCTTTCCTGGAAGGAAGTTCAGTATCTTTTTCTCTTGTTTTTTCAAGGAGCTCTGCTGACGGTGGAGCATGTGAAGAATGATGTTGAAATTTCAGTACAAGAAGGCAAAGAAACCATCCTCTGTGTGTCCGAGTAAGTGACTTTGCATCTCTCCTTCTAGCTTTGGGTCAGCAGTTTTAAAAATCACATGGTTGTAACATTGGCAGTAACCTTTTGAGGTAGGAGGAAGAGCAAAACAGTTCTATTCATCTCTGCATTACTAATTTCTCTGTAGCACAGGCAAAACATGGGCAATATATTCTAAACTAGATCTTTATGGAAAAAACTCATTTCCTTATTTGCATGTACCTATGTATAATCATTTATGCTATACCAGTCACTTTAGGACTTCTTGTGATGCCATGGATTGCCAACAGCAAGGCCATTTTATATTAGACAGGTTTGGTGGATAAGATTCCTTGGACTTGTATGTGCGTGGTGGGCTGAAATTTAAATGTTTCTATGACATTATTTTGGGCTCACTCCTGCGTATATAAGCAAAGGCATGATGTTGTCTCAGGAAAGTGCTAATTAACTGTGCTGTGCTATCCAGTGTATTAATCTGCACACTGTAGAAAGAATATTGGAAATTTCTGTAGTAATCTGCTGTCTCTCCTAAAAATACTCTGCTGTTGGAATGGATAATTTCAGGTTGGGACATGAAGATGATTTTTACAATCTGAGTAAGATCAAATGCCTATCAGATATGCAGGACTAACACTGTTAGTTTTGGGAAGCTGCATTGTCATCTTAGATTTCCATATCAGTTAAGACATCTGGCTATATCAAGAGGAGATACCCTGCTGCCTGACATGTCAGTGGGAATCTCTGGCATCTAGTATGTACACTAAAGATCATATTTGTACCCATAAACATTGCAGTTGTAACTTAAAGTATATTAACACCCTGATGAATTTGGAATTAGTGATTATAAGTGTAGTTTTTGAATATAGATTGGTTTTTGGAAGATTTCTGGGGAATCTGTTGTTCACGGACTTGCTGATAAACTCATTTTGTGAGCTAATTCACCAGAAGATGCTGATAAAGTCTCCAGTGCATCATAAACTGGTATACCTGCATGTCTGTAGAATGGTTGTAAAAACAACATATGTCATGTTGTATTGCAGAGTTACTGACTTGCTCCTCATAAATTAACACCAACTGAACATTTCCATTGTCTTCTAACCTTAGGAAAAGAGCTTGTCACTATGTACATATATTTGCAGAAAATAAAAGCAGAGAAAGATTCACAGTCTTCAGTCATAGTTGCTTTACTGGTTACAAATACTGTTTTTGTTTAAAATGTTAGACCTGAACTCAGATAGGTGTTGTTATATAATCTGATATTACATGTTGTCTTTTGCTATGCCTGGTGATGGCATTGAATTTGTGATTTGGAATTAAAGCAAGAGAAATGTGACAGGTTGTGTTGGGATTTAATTGGTACAGCTTTAATAATCTTCCGTGTGTGTTATGCACCTGTGGATACAGCTTGCATAACACAGTTAATTGGATATTTTTTAGTTGCATGACAAAGTTTTCCCCTTAAGTAGCCTTAGTCAGGTTTTGATTTCGGTTTACTTTGGCAGTTTATGGATGTATACACTAAAATATACGAATACACAGTGTACGCTCCTGCGATACATGGGGTTGATCTTGGAATAAATTTTATTTCATTAAATAATTTGGTATTACCCTGCCTTCTTTCTACTGCATTGCAAAACCACTCATTTTGGCTGTAATGGAACTTGGCAGAAATGTAAAGCAAATGCTCTTCTTCTGCACTTTGGCCCCATGTGGATAATATCTAGAATCATGGTCCTATCAGATGGAAATTTTTGTGTTTTAGTGTTCTCTCATCCCTGACATTGGATTATGTTCAAGAAGTTATTCCAAACCTCAATATTGCATTAATTTTCTCTATCTTGGTTGTACAATCATTTTAAAAATGGATTCTCTATTTTAAAGTCTGTTAAAAGTGTATCTGCAACGTGAGACGCATCAGCTGAACTCGTATCTCAACTAATGCTTTTGGTAAATGGATTTCATGGCATCAGTTCTGCTGAAGCATCTTGTTTTGGTATGATGTGAAAATCACTTGGGATGTTTCAGATTTTGATGGTTTTTTTCAGGAATCCATTAGTTCTAATGTGTTCACTTGAACAAGGAAGAACATTTTATTTGGGCTTCTTCTATGTTCTATTTTGAAGCTCCGTTAAAATCTGGTGACAAACTTTCCAGCTAACTAGCTGAAGCCTTGCTGTCATCTTGTTAGATGAAAAGTTTGTCACTAATTCGAGATGATGAATTTTATTCTAAAGGTTATTTTTGAGGCTCTAACTTAAAAACTTCAGGTAGTAACAGCTCCTAAGCAAACCACTCTGCTAAGTGCTGCCGGCTTTATGGAGTGTTTTGGTATACTTGTGGCTTGCCAGATAACAAAGTGGAATACAACTTCAGAGTTTTGTGTGGTGAGCACATGCATATTTCAGAGTAGTATTCCTCCTAGGCAGATGAATTCCACCATTCTGCAAAGCTTTTTATAAATTAATTCAATAACTATTTGTTACAATTGGAAACAATTTGCATTTTGCTTTGTGTTTGTGCCTTTTTTTCCCCCCTTTCCCCATCTTGTCTTCTGTTTCTTGAATATTTGCCCTGGTGTTTAATTATGTGGCATTTCATGTCATTTTGAAGAGACCCTCTTTGCCTGTAACATTACATTGTCCCTGTTCACTCTTCCTCACTTATCCCTGGAGTTAGCAGGCACTGGCTGCAAATGGCCTTTTATAACTTTTCCAAAGAGATCAGTTAGCACTTTTTGAGTGGCAGTATTTTGTTTTTCCTGAAGAAAATAAAAAACTTTTAAAGCACAAGTAAGATTTTACTCAGAGTAACATTGTCCCATTTCATACATTTATTCAGTTTTGCTCGAGTAATCAAGGGGTATTTGTTCTGGTGTGAACGAGTGAAAACAATAAAAGTACATTTCACAGACTTTTCAAGTGAAAATGTGTGGAAAATGTTTTAGATTTCTCAGTTTAAAAAGGCTTCATTAAAATCTGATGGTGTGAAATTAGAAATAGGATACACTTTGTGGAAGTTAAGCACCCTACTGTGACTTTTGGTTTTAGTTATATTTTATGGGTCTTCTATATATATATGCTGGATCCTAGATGCCTGGAAAGCTAGAAGAAATAAAAACCAAACCCGCAATGAACTATATTCCTTAGGTTTTACTGCAATTAACCTAATGAGACTGGCTGATCCATTTCTACTAAAAGTGGGACACATTCTAATTGTTAATATATCAAGAACTCTTCTCTGTAATTTTCTTTGATTCTGTAGAACTTTCGTTGATTTTCGCAAGGCTTGAGGGCTATCAAAAATTCTTTTAATACTGCAAAAGACTCAGTAGGTATAAAAGGGAACAATGACAGAACAGAAGTGAAACCTTGGTTGGACAAGTTGGAGTGTAGCATTCAGTCCATTAAAGAACACTTACAGGGATTCCTTTTGTTGATTTCAATGCTTGTTTAGAAGCAATTGGAGCTCTGTTTTTGCAACTACATCTAAGTGGGACTGTAGACCTGAATATTATCTGGAGAATTGATGCTTGTAATGCATCTTTCTTCCAAAGCTCTTCAGTAAATATTAATTTGTCTTAGATGAATTGTAAGATTTCTGAGACTATGCGCTTTTTTTTGTACTGTATGTGAGGTGGAAAAGGAAGATGAAAACACAGAAAGAAGGGTGCTCTCTGGAGAGCCTTTCTTCTCCAAATCTATTGACAACTTTCATAAACAGAATTGCGAAAACAAATTCAAATTAGTCTTTTACCTAGAGAAGACTGGGTAAAGACCAGAAATACAGCAAGCAAGTTTGTTCACCAGGGGATGGTCTCTGTGAAGTGTTAATTGAGTAAAGTGAGTAAAAAATAAACAGGGTTTTTCCCCCTGATGCTAGCCCTTAAAACCACAGTGAAGACCTCTCAGTTCTTCTGTTGATTCACTAGGAATCCTCTTCAAAGTCATCCTTCTTTTATGAAAAGAAAACAAATATTAATTAGCTCCTTATATTCTGGAAAATCTGTAATTCAGGTTATACTTACGCATTTCAGATGTGGAACGAAAAGTTTATTATTTGAAAGAATAATCAGAGTTTTATTTTCTTAATTTCTGTCTTTCATGTTTAAAAGCTTACTGTTCCATCAGGTCATAGAAAAGCAAAGATTCATTCTTTTGGTAGGTTTTTTTTTTTTTCCCCACTCTGGTGACCTAGTACCTGTTGGTTCACCCAGAAGTTATGTTGTGTTGGCTTTACACATGTTTCAGCTATGTGTGTACAGTTAAAGCTGAACTGGAGGTAGTAATTTAATATACCTTTATCTTGCCTCTTGCCTTTTTTAGGCAGGTTTCATTTACGGATGTGAATTCAATAGCTCGGTACCTGGCTCGAGTTGCTGCCTCTGCTGGGTTGTACGGCTCAAATCTGCTGGAACACACCGAGGTGAGGAGGAGCCATAGAATCACAGAATGGTGTGGGCTTGAAGACCATCCAGTTCCAACCCCTCTGCCATGGGCAGGGACACTTTCCACTAGACCAGGATGCTCAAAGCCCCATCCAACCTGTCCTTGAATTATGCACCTCTGCCTTGGTTTTTTTCTTTTCCTTTTGTCTCTTTTTGCCTGTGTTCAAAGTTTGGGGGTGCTTGTGTTGGGGTTGGTTTTTTTTTTACCTTGTGTCTATTGTTCTGCATTTTACTTTTAGACTGAGGTTCCAACTCTGTGGGATGGTGAGAGTTTTGTTTTGCTAAGCTTGCTCCTTATTGTAAAGAAGACTAAGAAGTCTAAGTATTCCCACCCCTGCAGCAGCAGCTCCTAAACTGACAGTTCACTAATATGAAATAATTGATGTTGGAAGGTGATACCATACATGGGATTTTCCCTCCTCACTTTCCTCAGCTCTGTTGCCGTCAGTTGCTACCTTGTAACACTTCAGTGTAACACCAAGGAACACTGTATGGCATTGAAATCCTGAAGTAATTTTTGCTGTATATGATGGACAAAACCCTGACGCTGGTTTCTTCCTGGGTCTAGCTCAGAATAATAAATCATATGCTGGATTTCAAGTTGATAACTGAAACTAACAGGCAAATTGAAATTTATTTCCTCTGAATTTAGGGATGGTCTGAAGGACTTGATTCAGGTCTTTTCTACAAGTACTTGAAGCCAGTGGTGATCGCTCTTCAGCCCTTGTAGCTGGTCTCAAGGGAAATGGCTTAGTATTTTGCCTGTGAGGGATTTAAAAAGTTGTATGTTACCTTGTGACTCTTTAACCTTTCTGTCCAAATTCCTTAAGTTAAGCCCAGACCCTGGCAAACACACTTTCAAGATTGGTATTTCTGATAAAATACTTCTTTTCAGTTCTGCATCTTTCAAAAATAATACTGTACTTTGAGAAGTACAGTGACAGCTGCCTTTGTGGTGTACATATTTTGGAGTATAGCTGCAAATGACTGCACTGAATTCTGTGGTGGTTGTAATTACATCTGTGCCTGCCACGTCGACTCGAATATTGGAAGGATTCCCATTGCAGTTTGCAGAACATTTACTCATGAAATAGGACCAGAGGACTAGAAGAGACACTCAGTCTCTTACTTGGTTGAAGGATTCAGTTTATAGAGAGGGCTACATTATTAACCAACTTAATTCTTAGTATTTTTTTATTTGTTTATGTTCAAAGATACAGGAAAAGACTTTGTCAGGGGAGGAGAGTGGGACTTGACAGGGAGAGGGATTTGATTGCTTCAAATCTAGAAGGAGATGAGGAAGAGAAGATAGGGACTGAGGGGAAAATGGTATATTTAACCAGTAGCAGTACCAGGAACATCAAATAGGTCACAAATATGATATCTAAATAGTTGAAGGATAATGATGTTTATTACACGCTCTGTGCGATAAATAAGTACCTTAGAATTGCTGATTGTTTTACCAATGGAAATAACTTCAGTAAAGCTGGTATTTTCAGCAATTTGAATTCATGTTGAAGGAGGAAATTAAATTTAATCATTCATTATAGTTCTGGGTGAATTTTTCAGTATAATATATTTCAAGCATTCTTTCAACATATATAGCATATATTTAATCCTAATGTTCCTGTTAATATTTTCTGTTCGACTATTACATGGATTGTATGTTATTTCAGTTATTTAACAAACTTAATTCTCATTCCTTTAGTAACTTTAACTGCCTTTTGTCTTTTCAAACAAGATTGACCATTGGCTGGAGTTTAGTGCTACAAAGTTATCATCTGCCAGCCAGTTCCTTCCAGCCCTCCAGGAACTCAACCACTGCCTGTCTCTAAGGACCTACTTGGTTGGAAACTCTCTGAGTCTCGCGGACTTGTGTGTCTGGGCTGTACTAAAAGGTATCAGTATTTGTTCTCTGTTCCATTGGCTTGCAATCATACACAACAGGAATCCCCACATTTCTTTTTTTGTGAATGCTAGCAGTGACTCTTAGCTGTATAACAGAATAAGTACTACTATGCACACTGCTGTGACCTGTGCATCACTAGTGATGGCAGTAGTATACCTTAGGAAACCCTAGATTGTTTTTCTCAAATTGTTCTTACAGTTGGAAATTTGGGAGCTGTAATCCCTAGACAGAATTTTTTTTTAACTTCTTTTGTACTAATAACTGTAAGAATTTCTTTTATTACCTGTTGCCTAAATATGAAAATGTGCCATGTAAAGTATTTACATAGACCTTACCATGACATTATCTTAGTAGAACAAATTTCTTTAGTGTTTACTTTGAATTATGAAAAGAAGTATCTGTTACTCTCTGAAATACCCTTTGGAGGTTAAAGAAGTTTTGATCTGTCTATATGGGTTTGGTTTTTGTTTTCTCTTACCTCTATATGTAAAGGTGACAGGTGGCAATCTACTATTCAGTATAACCAAATTCCATTTGAAAGTAAAATGCATAATTAAGATTAACAGCTAACAAATTTTGTTATTTTTTCAATATATTGCTGCTCTTGTGATAATTCTGAAGGGAATGTCCTTTTTTTTTTTTTTTTCTTTTTCCTCCTTTTCCCCATCAGAATCTTTCTAGTGAAGTTGTGTTCCTTGAAAATTAGATTGTGGGAATACAGCCCCTCAGAAATAAAGGGTAGTATAGAAACATATACATGTTTCACTTATGATAAAACTTAGAAAACATCCATTGTAGACACAATAGAGGGATATCCTGCCTTGAAATAAAGTTGGTACTAATTTTGAGGTGGATGACGCAAATTAAAATATGTGTTGACCCTTCCCCCTCACCTTCTGCCTTGATGAATCCAAGAAAGAATGCAGTATATTTTGGGTTTGGAGGGAGTTTGTTTATTTAATTTACTTTAGAATGGTTTGTGTCCCCATTACTAAATATCTCTTCAGAAGAGAGAGTAAGTAGATTTTTAAAAATCATAATCTTTTTTTAGTCTTAGAAAGCTGCTGTTGATCAAAATAATTTTATTTTATAATTTAACAGTTTGAAAAACTATTCGTTTTCTAACAGATAATAGCATATGGCAAGAGCAATTAGAGCAAAACAAAGCTCCTGTGCATGCAAAGCGGTGGTACGGCTTCCTTGAGGCACAGCATGCTTTCCAGTCAGTAGGAGCCAAGTGGGCTGCTGGCACACCAAAGGTTAAAATGGTAAGATTTACTCAGATTCTTCAGCTTTATTGCTGTGCATACTCTGCAAGAAAATTTTATTTTCTCTTTTTTTAAGTTACAGAATTCAAAATTAAAAGTAACCAGTCATAGAGTAAATGAAACTTCTGTAAACTCTTGTTTACAGCTGAAACTGTCACTTCCAAATTTAGAAAGGCATAATTTGTGTAGTCCAGTGCTTAAGTGGAATCATGGAAATATGGCACCTCTTCTTTTAATCAGCACTGCTCTTTAGATATATTATTTGCTTTTCCTAAAGAGAGTTTGAGGTCTTGATAGACCTGCAAAGATTGCACTCTTTGATTGATTGACCTTATTGATTACGTTCAGTTTAAGAACACGAAGATGCAAAAACTCGGCTAGCAATCGTTTTCTTCTGTGGAATAAATTAAACAACTTGGTGGGCCTTTTCAGTCCTGGACAGGATTTGAAGACAGAATAACTTAAAACTCCAGAATTAATCTTGTTTTGGTGTGCCTTGAGTTACATGAAAGTTGTGAAGAGATGAATTTGGAATCCAATATGGCAGCTTGTAGTTGTTTGGTTTGAAAGGAGACCTTGATATTGAAGCTGTTATCTAGAATATCTGATTATCTAGAGTTTTATATCTGATTATACAGCTAATACAATCTGTAATTATGTCTCTTTTTAAGGCAACAGAAAAAGAAAAGAAAGCAGATGTTGGGAAGTTTGTTGAACTTCCTGGTGCAGAGATGGGAAAGGTCATTGTAAGGTTTCCTCCTGAAGCAAGTGGGTAAGAAATGTGAATACTTTGAGAAGGTTCTATTTGTGTTTTGTCTTTAAAAAAAAAATGCTTTGGTGAGGATGTTAATCAGAGAGGGCTATTAAGCCATATGAGTGTTTAAAGCTTTGTCTCCACTAGAGCTGTACGTTCACGTCTCCTCCATACTTCATTGCACCGTTGCCTGAACTTGGAATAGGGAGGTTGGTTCTGAGATGACTTGGTGCTGCTCAGCAGTGGGATGAGGAGGAGCAGTGGGATGGCCTTTGCATGGGTAGTGGAGGTGTGTGCACTGCCAGGAGCTATGATGTGGTCAGTCTTCATGAGTTGAGTCAAGGGACTTGGCTCTTTCCAAGGAAGCTTAGATTTGGGAAGGGAAAGATGTGTGGGATAGCCTTCCTTGGGGAAACTTGACACCAGATGTATAATGGAGGCCCAGGGGTCCAGACTATATGGAATGCCAAAGCACAAACTCCCTAAGGACCACACAGAGGAGATGTGATGAGCCAAAATAATACATTGAATTTTCAGCCAGCTTTTCATTTTCTGTTTCTTTTTGAAATTGCCTGATGACCTGTAAAATTTCCATGATTGCATCTCTTCATTAAACTGGCTGTTCAGCATCATATCACTTCTGTTTCTTACTCTATAAATCTAATATAAACTGTTACTCAAATATTATAAGTTATGTATTATGTGCCTGTATGTGTATAACCTATATTCTTCTTAACTTACTTTAGTAATTTTTAGTGTCTTAATCCTGGTGTTTTACTTAAAACACTGTTTTCAGGAACTTTTTTTTAATAAGTTATTTTAATTTTGTGGACTTGGGGATTTATGTCTGGTTTAAAATGTCAGTAGCTTTATAGCTTATGTTAAAAATTCCACTCTTCCAAATGTTGTAGGTTCAGATTATCTGGCAGCTGCTACTAGGTATCAATAGTTGGTTTAAGTTAGTCTGTAAAAATGGAAATAATTGCAGTCCAATCTTTATATCCATAGTGACACTCTAATTTACAGATTTAGATCTTTTTCACAGTTAACTACTAAATTTGTAGTAGAAGAAACATAATCTACTTTCATAAATGTGTAGTATTTCAACAAATATCCTAGGTTGGTTTTTTTGTTACACTTAGGTATTGCTTTTCATTCTTTCAGCTTCCTTCACAAAAAAAAAAGATGTCTAGCTGAAGTAGTGCAGGTGTATCTATTTATTTTTTAATTTCCTTTTTAGATATCTGCACATTGGTCATGCCAAAGCTGCCCTGCTAAATCAGCACTACCAGGTTAACTTTAAAGGAAAGCTTATTATGAGATTTGATGACACAAATCCAGAAAAAGAGAAAGAAGACTTTGAAAAGGTATGAAAAGAGAGCAGAGAAATCCGTTCACTGTGTAGCTAATTCAAAGGGAAATCTCCCCAAAAGGCGGATCTCCTGATGAACACTTTTTTGCACTCGGTTTTTACGTTATCAGTGTTACACTTAATGTTTGTGATTTGAAGAAATTTGTCAACTTTACCTTAAAAAGCTTAAAGCCCTTTTACTAGTAGCTGATTTCTTCCCTTTCTCCAGTATTTATTTTACAGTATGTAGATATGCAATTCTTGCAATACACTGTTGTTTTCGTTGCGTAAAACTACGTAACAAGTAGTTTTGACAAGTAATTTGTTTCAGCTTTCATCTCCTTTTCTTGTCTTCCTTCCTTCTTGAAGTTAAGTCTGATCTCATGTAATTATAGGCTGTGAATGAATGATAAGTTTGTGCCTCTCTTTACTTTCATGATTATTCTTATGGCTTATCCTTCCTGGACAATGGAGCATTAAAAGTATCACATGTGACATGAAGAAGATATGAATGGAAGGTGACATGAAGAGGATAAAGATTTAAGCAAACTAGCTTTCCTGAATATTACAGCACACAATTTTATACTTTGCAGGTTATTCTTGAAGACGTTGCAATGCTGCACATCAAACCAGATCAATTTACATATACCTCAGATCACTTTGAAACAATAATGAAATATGCTGAGAAGCTTATTCAAGAAGGGAAGGCGTATGTGGATGATACTCCTGCAGAACAAATGAAAGCAGAGCGTGAGCAAAGAGTGGAATCTAAACACAGAAATAACTGTAAGATATTTTAAGCTTTGGTCTTGCTTTCTTACCTTTTTGATTTGGCATCGTATCTTGATTTTTAACAAATGGGAATGAGTTGAGCAATTGCATGGCTTTAAGGTCCTTCTAGGGACTTGGAAGGTTCTAGTGCTCTGTTCTACAAGGCTGGGTGGAATAAGTGTACATTTAGACCAGTGCAACAAACTTGTGTGTGTAAGAATTCATCACCATTCATTACCACTTAAAAAATTCAAAATGTAAAATGTGTGAAAATGAATTCCAGTGTCTAAAGAGGAGAGTGACACTGATTTTTGTTACTGCAGTAATACAACGTGGTTCTGTATCAACTTCATAATACCTTAGAAAATGATTTATTTTTGTTGTTCTTAGGTGTTAATAAGAATCTACAAATGTGGGAAGAAATGAAAAAGGGAACAGAATACGGACAAACTTGTTGTCTACGAGCAAAGATAGATATGGGTAGCAATAATGGATGTATGAGGGATCCAACTCTTTATCGTTGTAAAAACCAACCTCACCCTCGGACTGGAAGTACCTACAAGTATGTTCACTTTCTGTTTTGTGGCCTGTAACTTCTGCTCTTTTCAGGGCATTTGCCATTCCTTAGTAAACTTCTTTAATACTTGGAACCTGCTAGCATTTTTCAATCAGAATATGTGATGAGTCTCTTGAATTTCTGAAACTTGTGCAAATGACTTTTAAAACCTGTGAGTAGACCATCGTGGTCAGCAGTGAATATAATTTCAGTTTTAGTCCTGAAGTAAATTGCATATAGTAGAGAGCTTTGAGTCAAAGCATGAATTGGGATTTAATGGCTGTATCTTGGACAACAAGGCTTTTTGGTTTAGCCTCTTGGAGCTTAAACAGAATTATGTCAATTTTACATTGCTACAATTTTGTATTGCTGCCAAACATCCTTGATCTATTTATCTGAGTGGGTGCTTCCACTCTCACAGAAGCTTCTGTTGTTGTGCAGAATGAAGAATTACTACATTGAGCACTGAAGTTAGCCCTCTCAGTTGGTCAAGGCTATGGTTCAGCACCCATTCAAAATGTCCGTTTCCAGCTACACAATTCCATTTTTGGAAACGTTCATTTGATGTGTTTATAATAGTAAAACTGTCTGTAGGCAGGGGTTTGTTTTTAAACATGGAAGCTTTGCTCATTATTCCATCAACTAATTAATCTTTTTGATATTTAAAGAAAAGAAATCTATAAGTCAGCCATATGTATTTGAAAAGAACAGTAGCAGTGTAGGATAGGGTTTTTAGGCTTGAATATTAAGGCTGTGATCAGTTAGTTTTTTGAAGGCTTTTTTTGTTTTAAAAATGTATTGCCCTCTGGATCTTCTTCTGGACAATTTGTTGCATATGTGTTATTTTAGTCTTGATCTGGAAGTTTTCAGGATCATAGGTTATAAATATTTCTAATACACGAATATAAACTATGTTGAGGTTAAATATTTACATGTGAGGAAAGTGTTTTGTTCTTCAGCCCTGCTAATTAAAGGTCTTTTTTCCCTCAGGGTTTATCCCACATATGACTTTGCCTGCCCTATTGTTGATAGTATTGAAGGTGTCACACATGCACTGAGAACAACTGAATACCATGACAGAGATGAACAATTCTACTGGATTATCGAGGCTCTGGGCATAAGGAAACCATATATATGGGAATATAGCAGGCTAAACCTCAACAACACTGTGCTCTCCAAGAGAAAGCTCACGTGGTTTGTCAATGAAGGCCTTGTGGATGGATGGTATGTTCTATGGCTGTGGTTCAGCACTGTTCCCTAAGAGCCTCGTGCCTGGCACACTCATTTTCGTTTTTGGACAGCATGAATTAATATTTAAACAATATTTCAGAATATAGATTAATTACAGTGGCTTCTGCATGTACAGTGTGTTTTTTTCCTACTCTAGCTGTGTGCATACATATTCATGTCCTATAATAAACATGAGGCAGCTTATTTTTGGACTCTGGCTCGTGCTATGGGTGCCACTTACACATTTTCCACGTTTGAGTCATTGGATGTTGGATGTTGTCATTGGAGTCATTCCTAAGCAATGCTGGAACATGCCTGGATTGAAGTACTTCTGGTCCTGTCCATCCAGTCAAATCCATCCCACTTCACTCCCACCTGTCCTCCCCCTCATTCTTTGTGGTAATTTTTTCAGGTTCATTCGATTTCTGCAGAGAGTGTTTAATGGACTTAGTTGCCTAAGTATTTACCTAGAAAGGGTGAAAGTGGGTTTACACTTCTGCAAGTAGTTCATGGGTTCCTTTGCTGATTCCCACAATGGGCTATCTGTGAGAGCACACAGTCTGAAGTCCAGGACTCTGTAGTACAGGAGTCTGAAGAAATTCATGGATAGTGCTAAGCCAGACAACTAATTGTAGTGTTTTTTTCTGGGCTGATTTTAAGTGATTCTGTGTTCAGTCTATGAGAACATCATTTTACGTAAGTTCTTGGGCCACCTGGTTGTCTAAGTTGTGCTAAGTGTGCTGTTTTTTTGGTTGGTTTTATTTGTCAATTGTGTTGGAAGCCTAGAGTCCTAGCTTATGTGTGGGACTACTTTGCTAGAGCCAAAATTATCCTTTCCTCTCCTGCCTGTTTTTTCGTAGAGTTGGTCTTATGGTGACCTTTCCTTCCCTGAGCCTCCTTGTTAGGTTCTCAGCAAGGTTTGATTCATGTTCCCACCAACTCATACGTTGCATTTCATATTAGGCCTTTTTATTTCTTGCATAAGAGAAAAACGATCATAGAATTCTGTCACTTATGTCATCAAGAGTTAGCACTGTCACTGTCACTCATCTGTTTCTGGTTTCTCTTGAGCAAGAAAGAAACAACAAGCCCTGTTGTTTCAGGTTCCATTATTCAGGTGCCACTGGAAAGGAAATAATGGGATAGGGACACAACTTTTGCCTTGCCAGTTTTTGAGAGACTTAAGATTGCAAAGATACAGGAAAAGGGTCGATTCACTGGGAGGTGGCTTCCCTTCCTGAGGTGAAGGAGAAAACCTTCGCCATACTTTTTGTATGGATAAGAGCTCAGTCTTTTCAGTTAGGGCTTCTCACTTAGCTGTGAGTTCACTCAGTAAAATACTCTGAAGCTGTGCCTTTTGTGTGTGGCAGTATTAGTAAAGTTCTTGATCGGTGTAGCCAACAGGTAGAATTTAGCATGTGGCACTAATGAAACATCTTTTTCCACTAGGGATGACCCAAGATTTCCCACTGTGCGTGGTGTCCTAAGAAGAGGCATGACAGTTGAAGGGCTAAAACAGTTTATTGCTGCTCAGGTGGGTGTTCTCTTCTGGTTCTTTGAATCTCCCTTGATAAGGACAAGTTTTTGTGAAGCTTCAATGTACTTGTCACTGGGATGTTTCTTCTTTGGAAGGTTTGCTACTTCCATGTGTATTGCTTCAACAATGTTAACACCTGTGAGTAGGTCTTGGCAAAATGGGCTTGCAGGTTTCTTACTTGAAAAAGTGTTTATTTTGCAAGCTCAAAAACTGGTTTTGATGAAAGCAAACCATAGAGAGTTTGTAGTTTAAAGGATTTTATATTAAATTAATCTAAGAGCTAGAATATTTATATTAATATGTTGTTTTTGGTTTTTGGCTTTTTTTTTTTCCAGGGCTCTTCTCGATCTGTCGTGAATATGGAGTGGGATAAAATTTGGTCCTTTAACAAAAAGGTATGTGCTTACTTGGATTTGATGCTACTCCTGATATTCTCTCTCTAGGATATGTAGAGAATCCAGCATTCATTGGAGTGCTTATCACAACAAGTAGCAGTTGCAGAATGTTGCATCATTTGGCACACTTTCAGGAAAATGGAATGTCCCCCCCTTCCAACCTGAAGAAGCACTAATCCTGTTGATTCTCCTATACCAATACTTACTTGCCTTACTTAGTAGTACGGGAAAAGATAAATGATATTTGCTGTAAATCTGATCTGAAAACTGCATTTCATTTTTCTGCTTTCAAGCTGCGAGCTATCTGTAAGAAGGTATTACTTAATGCTTTTTACCTTAGCATATAGCTTACAGTGCTGTAAGCATACATAGCATAAGCTATCGTTTTGCAGCTTCATAGCACAGTCACATTTGCTTGTATAACAGGAGCTCTACAAACCCACTGAAAATGCATTATTCCTAGTTTTAAAAGGCTGCCCATCTCTGGTTTGGCTTATTTTTCAACATAAACACAAATCTTCCTCGATTTGAGTCACGTTGGCCGCGTTTCCTTTCTGTGGCAAAAGGACGAACGCGCTGCGAGCTCTGCCTGTGGAGATAAAGCCAGCACTGCTGAAGTTTCTGACGGAATGTCAAATCAGGAATATTGCATCTTGACACGATGAGTCGCTTTTTGGCAGCGGATGCTTGGACACTATAATAAGGCGATTTATTTTAATGAGGATTGCATATTTTGTGTGATTGTGGAAACACCTGTTATTTTGCATTGGGATTCCTGCTTGGTTTTGCTTAGATAGTACCCAGATCTGTTCATTTAAATAGTTTTTGCTTGTCTGGCATGTGTGTTGTATTTCTTCATGTATTTTGCATTTGATTTGCTACATACAAGTAGGTTTATGAATTGGTTCTTTCTGTTGCTGCATAAATATATTTATAACTAACAACTGGTTTGAGGGGAAAAATCCACAACAGACTGTCAGGGCTCATTTTTTTAAATTGGCTTTTAAACTGAGTTTCTTAGACCTCTGACTCAGCTCCTTAGACAGCACCATATTTATTAGCCAGTTTTATTTACATGTGTCTGTGCAGATCGTTTACAATCTGCAATATGAGCAAAACCAATTGGTTTACAGGTAGTTTTGAGCTCAAAGACTTCATCAGTGTGGGAGCTCATATTTTATATATGATCTTGTAATTTTTAGCACCTGTCATCTGAGGAGGGATTGTGAATTTTAGTGAGTAAAATAAAGAGCCTGGTAATAGCACTATAAAATCCAGTCATTAAATTACCAAAGTTATGATACTAAATCGTATAATACACCTACATTTTGAGATACATACACAAGACCTTTTTCAAAGTGTATGTCTAACATGTAGGAGTCTGACTTCAGTGAATACTAACTTACAAATGTGTGCCTTCTTAAAAGTGTATCATCATACCACTTTACTTGCTAATGTCAAGTAATTAGATGCTAAATTTTTTTTTCTAAAATAGAGAAAAATATATAGCTGTGTAGTTTTCCACTTGGGCAAGAATAAACTAAGGAAAACAAAAGTCACTTTATATTAATAAAAGCAGGTGTTTTCCTTTGTGTTAGTTTCCAGAGTAAACTGGTAGATCTCTGATGTTCCTTTTGGCCTTAGATGACTGTTTTACTTGACTTATGTATTTAAGTGCTTCTGAACAGTTTGACAAACCAGTATTTCAGGTATGAAAAATACTGTGAAAAACTACAACAGCTAGGTTTGATAATGGGCAGTAAAAATGCAGGAAGGCATCCTAGTGGTACTTTTTTTCTTGCCAAACTCATGTTGTAGAAATCCTAATGAAGTCATTGTTACGGTGTTGCCTTATTATAGTATCTAATGTGTCAGTAGTAAAATTGCAGACTTAATTGGTGCTTCCTCTACAGCCAGTTCTGTCACTGATGCTGCTGGCATACTGGCCTGGAAAATGAGTATGGGATCAGGTCTTGAGCTGCTGGAAAAAGAACAAACTCCACTGATAAATTATTGCTGTAAATTCAGCTACCTGGAGAGAAAGTTGTCCAGATGTATGAACCTATGTGCAGAGTAAAACTATATCAAAGTACATTTTGATGTCTTCCCTATGAGGCATTGGGTCGTAATTTTGGTTACTTCTGGTGTCAGTAGTACCCAATCCAGTTTTTACTCAGAGTATTTTAGTAAAGATTGGAATTTGTAAAGTGTTTTCTCACTATTTTGTAGCTTTGGATGAAAGTGACATTAAAGCAAACACTAAAAAAATGCAGTAACATAAAGAATACCAGTTAATATTCCTTTTTTTTGGTGTGGTTGTTGTTTTGTACAGCATCTTATTTCTTTGTCAGTGTCATACATTCATGATCCACCTCATTTGTTTTCTGTAGGTTATAGACCCAGTAGCGCCTCGGTACACTGCTTTACTGAAAGATGCAGTGGTCCCAGTAAATATTCCTGAAGCTCAAGAGGAGATGAAAGAAGTGGCTAAACATCCAAAGGTTCTTGCTTTACTCTCTTAATATTCTTGTCCTGCAGATCAGTAAGGTTGGAAAATACCTGGTCTTGGAGCAGTCAGCAAGGAGAGCCCTGCTTTTAACTTGCTCAGATAGCATGAGATAAACCCAAGGTGTACTTTTATTTTCTCACAATTGTCAGAAACTGTGCAACTACTAAACGTGTTTGTTTTTTTAAGAGGCAACTGCTTTTGTAAATATGTAGAGTGCATATAGAAGGTGCCCTGAAAGGCCTCTGGGAGTTTTCAGAAGAGGTGAGGAGTTACAAGTCTGGGGTGCTACTCAGACCATTTTTATTATTGTTTGATGCTAACTTTCACAGAGCAGTTAAATATAAAATTTTATACAAGCTTTATGGGTATAATACAGTAGACACTCTTTATCCATTACCAGTGAGGTGTTTTTTAAGTAGTTTATAAAAACAGGCTTATGTGGAGAAGTAGGATATGAATCTGTATATTTTTTGTATATATTAATCTGTTAATTCTATCAATCTATGGATTTTTAAAATAAGACTTAAATTTGTATAGCAAATAGTTATTATCAAAAGCTAAGAACTTTCTAATTTGATACTCTTAGTATCCAGCAAACAGAGTGATACCCCTTAAAAGGACTGTGTCTTACTGATACATTCTTTTTTGGCAGTACAATTAACAAAGATGCTTTCCTTTGAGTCTGGTGTCTTAAAATTGTACTTCTGCTTCTCTGAAAGCATCCCTTAGGTATATTTATATACACTTACACTGAGAAACGAGTGAATATTGCTGAGGCTTTGCTTCATTTCTTGGTTTTGATTTTGTTGCTCTGGGTGTTCCTGTAGCCAGTTCTTGTAGCTGAGAGGTGGACATCTTGTTTCCCCTCTTCCCCATGGCTGATAACAAGGAAACAGGTTTTGAGGAGATGCAGGAGAGAGTTGTGACTCTTCAAGATTCAAAAAGTCTGAAGTTTGGTCAGATGCAAGCCAGCATGTTAAAACATTGATAGTAGTAATACATTCTACCTCCAGTATATAATGAAATAAATGCTGACCAGAAGAAACAAATTGCAAACTCCTGACCAGTTGAAAAAGTCTAAACTCACACCTGTTGGCCTTTTTTAAAAAATAAAAGTTTATCTCAGCTGTTGAGATACCTTAAAGCTGAGTATTTTTAATGCTATAAGTGATGTAGTTCTGGTTTCTGTCTTAAAAGTCTGTGCTGCTGGAAGAAGCTCCATATATATTTCTATGTTAACTGTATAAAAAAGCAAAAATGGGAGTTATGAAATTAGTTTTGAAGGGAATTTGCATAGCAAAATGGAAACTTGAGAAAAACTTTATTTTTACTGTGCGATCTTAAAGATATATGGACCTTAAGGAAATGGAATGTGCTGTCAGTGGTGGTGAAGCTAATATTTGATAGAAGCAGGATTTTTCGAGTGTACTGTCGGGGGAATGCCTGCAACGCTTGTGAACAAGAAACTGAAGGGAGTTGTGGAAGAATACTGTAGCTTTGTCTTACTGCTGTTGTCCACCCTCTGTCTTCATGTGTCATCTTTGAAATGCAAACCATTATTCACAGAATGCTGACGTTGGGTTGAAGCCTGTGTGGTACAGCCCCAGTGTCCTGATCGAGGGCGCAGATGCAGAGACCCTGGCAGAGGGAGAGGTGGTTACATTCATAAACTGGGGCAACATCATCATCACCAAACTAAACAGGTAACCGGTTTGCTGGAAAGGAAATTAAGTTTTGCTTTTCAGCTTTTTGTTGGTTTTTCTTTTAATAGGGAGCTTATAACAGTAAAGTATTAATGGTTGGCCATATATGTCCATCCTGTGAGTCTATATATAGAAATCTACTTTGAAATGTGCCATGAAACTGCATTTTAGCATAGAGTATTTTACTGTAGGCTCAGGTGTGAAATCACCAGTCAGCCCTGATACTGGATGTCTCTCTCATCCAGTGCTCTCCATGTTTCTACAGTAATATTTCCACTGTGAAACAGCTTTTTCAGACAGAAAAAAAGCCCTGGAATTTTAATAACTTTCGCCCTGTAACAAATACTACTTTTGCATGCTGAGAGACTAAACCTGTCGCAGTTTCAGTTGCAGAACTGGTGAGGTGGGGAAGGAGACCGTTAATGGCGTCATAGTATCTTTGAAATGCTTGTGTTGAGACAGTGACAGAATAGGGTGACCTGGGATAGAGAACATAAATATGTAAAATTTTTTTCCCATGCTTTTTACTCTGTATTGATATTTAAGAAAACAAAGGAGAACTTCAACAGGAGTGAATACACTCTTTCATTTTCTATGACTTACACTTCAGAAATGAACTCTGAACACTTGGTTTTGTAGTATCGAATCAGAACTGATCACTTAGGCTGTACTCTTATAATTTCTGTTTTGCTGTAGGAATTCAAGTGGAAAAATTGTGTCCATCGATGCCAAGTTGAACTTAGATAATAAGGACTTCAAAAAAACAACAAAGATCACTTGGTTAGCAGAAACTCCACGTGCACCCCTCATCCCCACTGTCTGTGTTAATTATGAGCATCTGATCACTAAGCCTGTTCTAGGTAAAGATGAAGACTTCAAGCAGTATATCAACCGAAATAGCAAAGTGAGTTATCTTTTTGTCCACTTTCATTCCACAAAACTTAGCGTTGGAATTTTTTTGTTTGTTTAATATTCACTGTTTCTAGTTGCTCTTTTTAAAATTTTAATGGGTTTTTTTGTCAGACAAGTACATTGTGCTCGGTTATCTAGTTTTCATGTTTCCATTTAACCTCTCATAATTTTAAAATTAAAATTTGACTCTTTTTTATTCTCTGGTGTTACCTGGCTTTTACACATCTGGGACCAATAGTTTGAGGGTTTTGATACATTCTTATGACGTGGCATCTTCTTGCTGATACTTCTCCTGCTGCCTCTGGAATTAAGTAACATTTTGGCACTTCGAAAATGAGAAAATCACCACTATCCTTCTACAGCTCTACTGTATTTCTTACTGTTTCTTGTGCTCTGTTAGACATGAACTGATTTATTTCAACACTTGCAGCAAGAAGAACTGATGCTGGGTGATCCTTGCCTTAGGGAGTTAAAAAAAGGAGACATCATACAACTTCAGAGAAGAGGATTCTTTATTTGTGATCAGCCCTATGAGCCAGTCAGGTAAGCTACTTAAGAATGGCTTAAACAGACTCCACAGAATTTGCTTGACCTTACTGTGTTTTAGTGTTTTCAAACACATGTGTTGGCAAGAATAATGTTGTCTGCAAATATTTTCCCCTTTACCATGATGTTTCTGTGGAATATTTCATTGGATTGGCATGGCTTTTATTTTGTATGTTCCTGTCTCTTCAAACTGTCTTAAACCAAGTACATGGCACTTTTGGTGCACCTCAGCTAATTTGGACTTGGTAAAGAGGCCGTGGGTTCATTGTGATTTGCAGTGTACAAATTAAGGAGCAGTGCTACAGAACAAACCAGGCATTTTCCCAGTTAGAGTGTGTACGTACTATTAAATTGTAGCACTGCTTTAGCAAGCTATCAAGCATCTACACTGCAATTAATATTATAACATAAACATACACATAAATATTACATAAAAAAGAAAACTTGTATGTAACAGGAATCAGTGCAGATCCCCAATTATGTAAATTTGCAGTTGTGTGAGATCATCTTTTAGAAAGAGTAGCTAATTTATTTCAATAAATGTTTCATATGTATCTTGTATTTTGTGTTTTCCGTAAATCCTCTTATAGTCCTTACAGCTGTAAAGATGCCCCATGCATTTTGATTTACATCCCTGATGGACACACTAAGGAAATGCCAACATCTGGGTCAAAAGAGAAGACCAAAGCTGAAACTGCAAAGAAAGAGGTAAACTTGTGGTTTAGAAAAGTACCATAAAATGTACTGCTATACATTTGTTACTGTGCAAGATTATCATGCTGAATACGTGGCACTTTTTTCTCTTCTTTTTTTTTTAAGGCTAGTTCAGCTGTAAAAGGCAAATCTGCTCCACTTGTTGGTCACACCTCTGCTCCAGCCTGTACTGTATCTGAAGGTCACCTGGTCATTTACAGCAAGGTGGCTGCACAGGGTGATGTAGTTCGTGACTTGAAGGCGAAGAAGGCAGCAAAGGAAGATATTGATAAAGCTGTCAAACAGTTGCTGGCCTTGAAAGCAGAATACAAAGAAAAGACAGGCCAGGAGTATAAGCCTGGAAATCCTCCAATATCTGTAACTGCACAGTCATCAAAGCTTGAGACCTCTGGTACCCTGGACAGTAAAGCTCTGTACGATAAAGTAGCAGAACAAGGAGAAGTGGTCCGAAAACTGAAAGCTGAGAAAGCATCTAAGGTGGTGATTAAACTAATCTTTTGTTTTTGTGTAGGCTTGCTTAGCCCGTTATTCTCTGTCTGTGGAGGTGAATGGGTGCTTATGGATCCAGGTTTTCAGAGTGATAGTCATTGGGACTGGGCTCTGTTCTGCCAAGACTTGTATTTTCCAATACTTGCTTCTTTAGTTAGATTTGTATGACAGAGTTTGTGTTAGTACTCATAAGGATGCAAGTGAATTCCTTATTTCTTAGGCTGTTGCTCTGAAATGTGGACAGGATTCACCCCACAGCATGAGTTGATTAAGTATCCAAATCAGGTCCAAAATGCCCTATAGCATTTCTTCCTTTGTTTAACTTAGTATGGTCAAATTAGGTGACTTCACAGGATTGAATTGTTGCTGTTTAGACCTTAAAACAAAGCCCCAAAACCAGAAAGGAAAGAAAAGATCCAAATACTTCCAATATTTTTGAGACATCTTCCTATCTATAACTGTACATAGCAAACATAGCTGCTATTTGTGTTATTTCCATTCTTTCTAATGCAGAACAAAAAAAGATGGAAAATAACTTACTTTGCCTGGTGGTCAAATAATGTTAATACTAGAAATGTCTTGGTGGCAGCATAAAATCTAAATAAACGGGAAGATGTAACTAATTTATTGTTATAATTTTCCTTAGGACATTTAGGGTTGTATATTACTGAAGAGGAGTTGCCTTGTTAGGAGAGTAGTAGAGAAAACTTTTCTGGACAACTCTAGTAAGTAGTTAAGAAAATGGATTAGGTGTGCATAAACTGCAGGTCTTTCATGAAAATATTTATGGTACACTTGAGAGTCTTACGTCTCTGTATCTTTGTTCCTCCCTCTTTCTGCCCCTTCCTTTCTTCTTTCAGGATGAGATAGGTGCTGCTGTGGAAGTCCTTTTATCCCTAAAGGCAGAATATAAACGACAGACAGGCCTGGAGTACAAACCTGGAAGCCCGCCTGTGGTCTCTGTCCCTCCTCAGTCTTCTCCTGTTCCCACCCTTCCGTCCGCATGCCCAGTAGACAGCAAGGCTCTGTACAGCAAAGTAGCTCAACAAGGAGAAGTGGTCCGCAAACTTAAATCGGAGAAAGCCTCAAAGGTGTACTACCTGTGGATACTTCTGACTGGAACAGTACCTTCAGTTTAGGCTAAAACCCAATGGCAGGTTTTGTGAACCTTGCGGAGCAAAATATAAGCAAGTTCCATGAAGTGCTTTCCCAAATTCTCTTGAGCTGATCATATGGCTGACTTCATGAGTTCTGTGTTAGTGCATGGAAAATAAATAAGTTCTTTTCCTGGTGATACAAGATAAGTGAAGCAGAATATAGGCAGTAACTTGAAAAAAGGAATGTAACTTGATGCCACTATGGCAGTAATAAATTTGAGAGTTATTTGATCATGACCAAAGAACCATTCTTTATTTGGAGTCTGAATATTCGCTGTTATTCTCCAGTGTACAAGTCATGAACTACTATAACTGGAGGGAACTGAGCCACCTAAATGGGGGGCTTTTAAGGCACAGAAATCAACCCTTACATATGCTGCCTGATTTGGTCCTTTGTTGTACACCTTGTAGATATTCTGGCTGAAAAATTTTACCACAGAACTCAATAATGACAACTTAGACTAACAATAGCTCTAGAAGTTTTATTATAACAGCTGTGTTAGTGCCATTCTAGTAAAGCTTGTCTTGCCTCAGCTATTGTGCTACATCTCTGTTATTTCTATCCTTATCTGCAACTGCTGTTTTTTCTCCCTTGCTTCAGGAACAAATAGATGAGGCTGTGAAAATTCTTTTAAGCCTTAAAGCAGAATATAAACAAAAGACAGGTCAAGAGTACAAGCCTGGAAATCCACCTTCAACCCCTCCTTGTGTATCTTCTACTGCACTTCCATCTTCTGTTTGCTGCAGTAACTTGGCAACCTGCAGCTTAGTGGATGGCAAAGCACTTTATGATACTGTAGCTGAGCAAGGGGAAGTGGTGCGCAGACTCAAAGCAGACAAAGCTTCCAAGGTATAATGGTCACTGGAGTAAGCAATTGCAATTCTTGCCACACTTGGCCACTGGGGGGAAATCTTTCACCAAGTAATGACCAAATTCCCTTATGTCCAGGTCATGCGTGGTCTGATAATGCCAAGCAAGACTGTTCTGATGCTGGATACTTTCTTGACTCTGAGATGTACAAAGTGAAACTTAACCCCTCATATCTAGATGAATAGGCATGAGCAGAGCAGATGTCAACCTTGCAGAAATTTTGAATGTATTTTACTTTCTCGTGCTGTATTTGGGACAAGTGACTGCAAAAGTGTCTGGTGTGTTGCAACAATAGCAAGGCTTTTCAAAACTTGACAGATTCAGTGATAGCTGTGGAAAAGAACATGAGACAAACCTGTAGGTTTTCAGGAGCTGCTGGGGGGTTTTTTTCTGCCTATATTTCTACCTTCCAAAATCGGTTTTGTTGTTGGGTTGTTTTTGAGGGGCTTTTTGTTTGGTTGGTTAGGTTGGTTTTGTTTTTGTTTGATTTTGGGGTTTTTTTGCCATTTTAAAGCTCTTTTCTGCAAAAGTTTATTGTATTTTTTTAGTGTAGATTCTCCTGCAATTATTAACAGGTTACACTGACCAGCTGGGCTAGGGTAACATTCCTGGTACAATGTGGCAGCTCTCACACCTACTCCTGTTGCTTGGGGAAGAGCTGTTACTTTAGTCCTCCATTAATTATGAAGCCATGTTTATTGCTAGATGGAAATTTTATTTTTGCAACCTGACAGTCAATGCTTCTTGCCAGTTCTCTCTAATTCTCACCAGTACATCTTGCTGTTTGTTCTCCACATAGGATCAAATAGATGAAGCAGTAAAACTCCTCCTTTCTCTAAAAGCTGACTACAAGGAGAAGACTGGGCAGGAGTACAAGCCAGGACATCCACCAGCAGCTCAGGGGGCTTTGCCTCAGGCATCAAACACAGTAGCCAGTGGTCCAGACACTCCTGAAGCTAAAGCCCTCTTTAGCAAAGTAGCTCTTCAAGGAGATGAAGTTAGGAAATTAAAAGCAGAAAAAGCAGAAAAGGTAAAAACATATATACTGTAATATAAAAAAATGTCATATATGTATTTAAATCTAAAAATCTCTTTGAAATTCAGTGTGATTATGGGAATTAGAAATATGCCTTTAGAATAGGCAGCATTTGAATTTTGAGATCTGAACCGAAATGATTCCTGTCAGATAAGGTTCTTTAAAACTTCAACACATTAAAGTTAAGTAATGGCTTTTGCATATTTTTTCCCCTAACACTGTGTGAATGTCCATAATGCCATATAGATTTTTTTTTATTGATAGTGCAATATTATTCCTGTGATTTCTCTAAATTCTTTTTTTTTTGTCTTTTTGTTCTTCAAGGAAAAGATAGATGTAGCTGTTAAGGAACTTCTTCAATTGAAGGCCCAGTATAAGTCTGTTGCAGGAGTTGACTATAAACCAGTGTCCGCTAGTGGTGTAGATGACAAAGACAAAAAGAAGAAAGAGAAAGAGAACAAGTCTGAAAAGCAGAGTAAGCAACAGAAGCAAAATGATGGCCCTAAAAAAGAACCTTTGCAAGGACAGAGTGGTAATGAGCGCTCCTCAAATGGATCAGGAGAGGGTCAAGGCCCTAAGAAACAAACCAGGTAAAGATGCAGCCTTCAGTCTTCTTTGATAGAAACATCAACTGTCTACCTCTGTTTAGATTTCGAGTTTCATAGGTGTCTCATTTCACTTGAAAGTTTGTACATTTGTAAAATAACGGTGTTCATTTTCATGTTCAGGATCAAACCAAAAGCAAGTTACCAAAATTTTAGTGTCAGTTGTACCTCAGCATCCTGTACTGTTACTGTCACTGAGAACTTTTTGTGCAACATTATTTGCTTCTGCAAATGTGCTGCTGTGTCTTGCTCAGTATAAACCCTGGAGAAGAAAACCCAAATGCTTATGCTTATTTCATTGTACC
The DNA here is from genome assembly GCA_013400975.1 of Atrichornis clamosus. Lineage (NCBI taxonomy): Eukaryota > Metazoa > Chordata > Aves > Passeriformes > Menuridae > Atrichornis > Atrichornis clamosus. The sequence goes on along the minus strand of WBMZ01006409.1, from coordinate 62,293 downwards.
AGGGTTTTCCAAAATATTTATTGTGTGTACCTTATAAAGTATAGCCCAAGACAGAGCAAAGCACAGCTGGTGATGGAACTTTCCAGTCATGGTTCTTGTGCATCCCCTCTCCTGTTTCCACCCTGAAAGTTTAGAGGTCTTTCTACAGCATATATTATGCAGGACCACGTACTTCCTGTTTCTTATACATAAATCACTTATTAGAGACAGATATGTGGTTATTTTGTATAGAAATTATGCCAGAAAAAAATACATTTCTCAGCCTTAAAGCTTCTCTGTTTGTAGAGATATAAACCCCTTATTTTTGTCTACTGCCATTTGAGTCTGGTGAGTTTAACCTTCTTTAGAATCTTGTAGTGTTATTGGTTATCTTTATTTTGGTGGTAGGGTCAGTTTTCTGTCTTGAACAGTGTGGCTAACATTCACATGAATGGTGAATTAAAGTTGCATATCTTTCCTGAAACTGTAGCTGCTGGCTAGGTAAGAAATGTTTAAAATAAACAGCTTACACACAGGTCTGGTTTATCGTAGGTTCTTACTGGTTTGATTACTGGTGATTGGGTTTTTTAATGCATCATTGTGGGGTTCTTTGATACAACCATGGTGAGAATTAGAAGTATTCAAACAGTAGTTAAAAATCGGAACTGTTTCTATGAAATATCCTTGCTAGTCAGGGTAAGGAAATACTAGCAATTGCCACCAGCCAAAAGTTAATATTTTAATTTTACTTCCAAAAGCTCTCTTCCATGCCCACCTTATTCTGCCACCACCACCCCCACCCCCCAAAAAAGAGAAGAAAGGGTTAGGATAAATTTCACTGCTAAATGCTCTACAGAACAAATCTGGTTCTTTTGTAATACCATAGGTTGGGTCTAGAAGCGAAAAAAGAAGAAAATCTTTCAGAGTGGTTCTCTCAGGTAAGTGCATATCAGTTTTAATTAATTATTTCATTCTGTTACAAGTCAAGGTCTGTTTTGGATTTATATCTTACCTTATATTTTTGTTTGGGTTTTTTTTTTAATGCAAAGCAAAGTACTTCTGCTTTTCTATGTCTTATATTTTTATCATGGTCTTAAATAGAAGTGCCTTAAAGTAAAGAGCTGAATAAATTTAGGAAGCTGTAGAAAGGATGAGTGTCAGCCATGCAACCCCATATATATATGATTTTCTTAATTCATGCCTGAATTCTTCTTTCATTAAGAGTACAAAACTTCAGTGAAATGATAGGAATTTCACAGACTTAGGAGTTTTATTTCAGCTCAAGGTGATGCATAGCAAAAGTTAATATTTGTTGATACTTAATGAGTAGAGATGATCAGTTTAGATTAGTCTTGTTATGAGAGATTGCAAACAGATGTCAGTGGTGTACATTACCTCTCAGTAGTATAATTTTTGCCTGTACTCTAAGGAATAAAAATGTCTTCTGACATGAGCTGGAGACATTTCTTACACAAGTGCAGTTTTTTGGTTCCTGGAAATTAGCTGTAGTCTCTGACTTGGTTCATGAAATTCAGTTTTAGTTAAGTGTTTACATTTTTCATATCTATTATGAAACTTAATGTTCCTGGTTAACCTTCTGTAGGTAACAGAAGCAACCTTAAAGTGTGTCATAGCTGATATCATTTTGAGCACAAATACTTTTAAATAGGAGACTTCTCTTGAATTGCATGACACACTCCTGAATTACTGAATGTTCTTTGTGTACAAACTGAAGCTTCAGTATCTAAATAATCTTTTGAAAGGTGATCACCAAATCAGAGATGATTGAGTACTATGATGTGAGTGGCTGTTACATTCTTCGTCCTTGGGCTCATGCTATTTGGGAAGCTATCAAAGACTTCTTCGATGCAGAGATCAAGAAACTTGGAGTGGAAAACTGCTACTTCCCCATGTTCGTGTCCCAGGCTGCCCTAGAGACAGAGAAGTCTCATATTGCTGACTTTGCTCCTGAGGTACAGTTCAAAACTTTATTTTAATCTGACTCTTAAGAAAACCCAACCACTTAGTCTGCAGCTGATTATGAAAGTAAGTTTGGGGTTGGAGGTTTTTTTTCCAAACTAGTTTTGTTTGATTTTTTTTTCCTTCTTCTTTTAGGTTGCTTGGGTCACAAGATCTGGGAAAACAGAACTGGCTGAACCAATTGCTATACGTCCCACAAGTGAAACAGGTAGGCACCTTTTCGTGTGGTTTGGTTGTAAAGTTACGTGTAAAGTTTTAGGTACAGTGTAGCTGATAGACAAGAGTCCCTTCTGAAAAGTGGAAGCTCCTATTTTTCAGAATGTTTTCTGTAACTCCTTTGAAAAATTTCCTTATTTTGCTGCTGCTTATAGCAAATCTCATACTACATGTTCCTTTAAATAGACTTTTTTTAGGAAATGCAAACTTCAGGAATTTTTTTCTTTAATATCCTGAAGACAGACTGACTTTATCTGAAAACATGTTTGGTTATTTGGTTTGTAGTGTTTGGTTTTCAACTCATAGTTCACTTGAGTTTTTCATTGAGTCGGGCATCCTGAAATCTTGAGGTCAGTGAATTCCCATTTGTGAACACAGGTGTATTTACCATACTGTGAGCCAGTGACTCAAACACAGTGTCATTAAATAATAAGCTTTGGATTGTACTCTGACCAGTAGCAAGCAAGCTATTTTGCAGAGACTTGGGTTGAAGTGAAAGTACTCCTTTCAAAATACTATATATTAAGACAAAAAAATGTGTTTCAAAGGAGGTTAAACATAAAAGCATAGTTCTCACAGCAGATAATGTTAGCAAAAGTTTGACATATATGTCTGTATTGTGTGGAGACTCAAAGCTGCTTTCTTTTTACAGTCATGTATCCTTCCTATGCAAAGTGGGTGCAGTCACACAGGGATCTTCCTATCAAGCTTAATCAGTGGTGCAGTGTTGTGGTATGTGTATACACAATTTCTGAGTACCTCTTGTTCTCATAGTGCAGTGTAGGACAGTTATTCTATGTAGGCTTGGCATAATAATACCGATCACAGCACATATTTCAAGACAAAATTACTAATGTGGTCTCTGTGGTTTGTTTTTCACACTGTTTTTAATAAAATATTCGTTATCAATGTATATTGTTGATTACATTAAGTAGAAAGATTGTATATAAATAGGAAAAAAGTTGACGTTTTTATCTTTATTGAGAATTTTCTAATACTTGCTTACAAACAATACTTTTAGCAATAATTTGACACTTCAGTGTTAATCACAGTGTTCAATTTCTTTATTTCTGCCCATCCAGCGCTGGGAGTTCAAACATCCCCAGCCTTTCCTTCGCACTCGTGAGTTCCTCTGGCAAGAGGGCCATACAGCATTTGCAACTTATGAAGAAGCAGCAGAGGAGGTGAAAAATAAATACATTGGTGCTTTTGCTTTCAGGAAGTTACCTTAGTCCATAGCAGCACAAACAAATCTTTGTGCTGGGACCTCATAGAAATCTTTCTTCTTTTCTTTGGGAGCCCTCATGAAAAGTGCCAAGTGTAATAGAGCCCATTTTTGTCTCAGATGTAACCCATTTCTGAGGCTTTAGTCTCTACAAACAATATGGAGTGTTTGAAGAGTGTGATATAGCGGGTGTGCTTTCCTTAAAAATGATTTTACTTAGAAATCAATTTTCATTAAGAATCTAAATAACACGTTCACATGTTCACTGCTAGAAATTTTTAATAAATATTTCATGATGTAACAAATGCAAAATACTGAGTAATTCTTAAGACATTATGTTCATCATAGGTGTTGCAGATACTTGATCTCTATGCTCGAGTGTATGAAGATCTCTTAGCAATACCTGTTGTGAAAGGAAGGAAGACAGAGAAGGAGAAATTTGCTGGGGGTGATTACACAACCACTTTAGAAGCATTTATATCTGCCAGTGGAAGAGCTATCCAGGTATTTATCTATTAGAATAATTTTTTTTTTCATTGAATACAATAAGATGAAATATTTAAACTGATGCTTGTTAACTTCCCATTGAACAGAATTTTCTGTGTGCATCTATTTCAGGGGGCAACATCACATCATCTAGGGCAGAATTTCTCAAAGATGTTTGAAATTGTATTTGAAGATCCCAAGAAACCAGGAGAAAAACAGTTTGCTTATCAGAATTCCTGGGGCATTACAACTCGAACCATTGGTGTAATGACAATGATTCATGGAGATAACATGGGATTAGTACTCCCACCTCGTGTAGCCTGTATTCAGGTGTGTAAAAATGCCTTAAACTACCATTTTGTTTCCTTTCTTGTCTTGGGATTCATGAGTATTTCATATCAGGCAGCTGGAAGACTTAACACAGGATGGGAGCTGTCTAGTTACAGAGTACGCTGTATGAAGTTAATACAAATCATTAGGATACTTGTGATGGACAAGTCCCCTTTGATAGTCCATCCATTTAAAGTAATGTTATCTGTATCATTAGTATGGAAAAGGGAAATGTATCCTTTACTTTTGAGAATGTGAAAGAAATTACTGGACTATAGGGCCACAGTATTGGTCTTAAGTTTTTATGATAACTATGAGCTAATGCTTTTATAATGTAAAGTACATGTCCTGTTCTGTTGCAGGTTGTAATTATTCCCTGTGGTATCACAAACTCCCTTTCTGAAGAGGACAGAGAGGCTCTGTTGAAGAAATGTAATGAATATCGTAGTCGGCTGCTTGGTGTCAACATCCGTGTCCGGGCTGATTTAAGAGACAACTACTCACCCGGCTGGAAGTTCAACCACTGGGAACTTAAGGTACATTTCTTTCCAGGAGGTGTTTTTCTGAGGGGGGTATAGGAGGTATGGTATGTGTGCCTTGTATTCTGAAGGCAAATGTGCTTTCTAAATGAAGAATTGCTACCTGATAATCAGTGATCACTTTCATTAATAAATGAAGAGGTGTTTTCCAAGACTTGTTCTGTTTGCTAGGATTTACATGCCATTAGTGGTTTTTAAACTTCATATACCTAGAAAATTAAGTTAATAGCATAAATTACTTACGTGTTTAAAAGTTTGTACTAATACTTCAGTGTGTCCAGGCTCACAACAGTGCCTTGATTGCTTACAGTGGAACAGAGAAGATAAACCTGTATAGTGTCAGCAAAGGAAGGAGCAATTTTTTTTGTTTCAAAACTGCCACGTTCCTGTCAATAGTAGTGGAGAGGAACAGTTTTGCTTCCTCCAATGTAAGAGGCTTTTATAAAACAAAAATAGTGAGCAGAATGAAACAGTGGTAATAATGGTAATTAGAAGTTGAATGATGTGTTGAGTGATGTTACAGAATCATATTTTAGTTCTGAATTTAAAGTTGGATCCAATGTTAATCTTAAAACGATAGAAGCGACCCAAGTTGTTCAAAGTTCCCATTGTCTCCAAGTTCTCTTCCCTTTGTGTTATTCAACTTTTTAGCATAAATAAAGTAGTGGGAGCAGGGGAAGTATAGGGAATCATTTGGAAGGTGTGAACTTGAAGAGATTCCAGAGCACACAATGCATAGAAAGCTTGGGTACAGGTTTTGATCCTCCTGTTCACCTCTTGAACACTGTAGAGTGATTCTAGCTTACTGATTCAATTTCTGTTGAGGGTGGAAAAGAATCCCCCAAAATTTATTTGCATTTACTCTCTTCGTTTCCTGTGAAAGAATGTGTTCACTTTGGGATACATGTTAGGATGTAGAGAAATTAAGTGAGACTCAGTAGACTCTTAACTGACTAGTAATATGGAAACTCTTTTTGTCTGATGGTATATGGGAGATGAGAAATTACATGGGTCTTACCACCGAAGTTTATGAAACATAAAAGCTTTGCTAAAACAATTAACTGTCTGTAGCCAAATATTCTATGCAATTAATGTTGATATTAGGGTTGTATTTAACAGAACTTTTGCTATTTGCTGTTAGTACAGTTTAAAGCATTCTGTGAAAACGGAATTTAAATGTATTATTGGATGATCTAGAAAACTATAATTACTATGGAAGTCTTAATTGTTCAGACTTAAAAGATCTGATTTGTGGAATAACTCAGTGCAGTTTCCGTTGTGCTTCAATATGAGTTGCATGTTGGCACAGATGCAGTCTCCAAGCTAGTGAAGCAAGGTATAATGCAAAAGTGAAGAGATTGTGCATGGGAAGGACAGAAATGCATAAAAGCTTTGGAACATATGGTGATTCTTTTTCATAGAAACTTAAATATGTAAAGTGATCCTGTATTAAGACTGGACTTCAAAACAAACAGAAAACAAAAAAAAAAACACAGAGAAAATGAACTCTTAAGAGAATTACTTCTTCATCATAACTTCTAATTTTTTTTTTTGCAAAGGGTGTTCCAGTCAGGGTTGAAGTGGGCCCACGAGACATGAAGAGCCAACAGTTTGTAGCTGTTAGAAGAGACACAGGACAGAAGCTGACCTTGTCTGAACACGAAGCAGAAAATAAACTTAAGCATATTTTGGAGGAGATCCATGCTAACCTTTACAGCAGGTAAATTGAGAGGTACAGTAAATGGCTGTGCTAATCACAGATGCACTTTACCTGTTGGAAGACCTTCTAACATTATTGGTTTATCTGTGGAGAAAAACATCTTTCTGTTTGCGACATGTAGTTTTTCTGCCTCTTCAACTTCTTCACATGCAGTGACAGAAGCTTCCTGTTGTTCTTATGAAACAGAATGTAAAAGGTTGTGCACTTATCTTAAAAAATACTTCCATGAATTCATGTGAAGTAATAAAAAAAGCACGATAAATAGTGTCCCAGTGACCCAACACTGCCCAAAGAAGGACAGCAAAGCTGGACTAGAGCACAAGTCTGATAAGGAAGAGCTGAGGGAGCTGGGGGTGTTCAGCCAGGAGAAAAGGAGGCTCAGGGGGAACCTTATCACTCTGCAACTGCCTGAAAGGAGGGTGCAGCCAGGTGGGGATTGGTCTCTTCTCCCAGGTAATAATCGATAGGATAAGAGGAAACGGCTCAAGTTGAGCCAGGGGAGGTTTAGATTGATATTGGGAGAAATTTCTTCACTGAAAGAGTCATCAAGCATGGGAACAGGCTGCCCAGCACAATGATGGAATCACCGTCCATGGAAGTGTTCAGAAAACACAGATGTGCTTAGGGACCTGGTTTAGTGGTGGGCCTGCCAGTGTTGGGTTAGTGGTTGGACTCACTGATCTTAGAGGTCTTTTCTACCCTAAGCAATTCCACGATCCTATGCACAGAATTCATTCGTTAAAGATGCTTTTGGTACAGAATTTTGAAAGACACAAAGTTGTCCAAGAAACTTCAGTAGTTGAACTTCTGTGTTCAGAAGCTTATTTTAAGACCCCATTGACTTTCACAGGATTGTTTTCTTGTAAGCAACCCCGTGCTTTTGGAAGTGTTATTTGCCCTTACTGCACGTGCCAAAATCCCTCACAGGTCTGTCAGTGCACATTGTTGCTCGTAAGTAGGCTGGGAAGAACAGGGTGCTGGTACAGCACCGTGGCAGATGAGCTTTCTGTTTCCTTCTGTTGTGATCAAAATTGTTTACAGGCAGAATATTTTTACCTAGTTCAAAAGCATTTTGTGATTTAGATTTGGAACATAATTTAAAAAGAAAAATACACATCTATAATATTTATTTTGGTCTACATCTGGTCCATGTTGAACTGACGTGCACGTGTGTGAATTAACACAGTGAAATGTGCAGCAACCTGCAGAACACCCCATGAGCAATTAATCAAAATTTTATCTCTTTGAGAGGAGAAGTGGTAGAAAAACCTGATTAGGAAGATTCTAATGAATATATAGCTCTTTTTGTAACTTTTTGTTTTGACTGACTGAAAACTCAGTTCATTTGGCCAGTGAAGTTGTGCATAAATCTGCCCTGACTGATTTTTTTTTTCCTTTTCTTAGAGCATCTGAGGACCTAAAAAGTCATATGGTAGTGGCCAATAATATGGAAGACTTTCAAAAAGAGCTTGATTCAGGAAAGGTAAGGAAATTTACTACTTCTGTTCTTGTGCCTTCACACACTTTCTGTCCCTCACAAATAGTGGTTTTATCAGAATATGCTTTTAAGAGAGATTGATGTAAACATTTCATTCAGGTTATAGTACCCTTACTGTCATTATTCTAATGCAGACAGTGACAAAACACTTATTAAGTCCTGTATAAAGGTCCAGGTAAGAGTTTAAAGTACAAGCTGTTTACGTCAAAGAAGCTTTGCCTTTATTACCTGAGTAGAAGCCATCAGGTTCATTAAGAATTACTGCAAGTCAGAAACCTTCTTGGGTTGATAGTAAGAATAACCCATTGTGTGGGTGGTTGAGCTCTACTGATTTGTGAAAAAGTATTGAAATTTAGAGCAGAGATTAAGCCTTCAGTACAGAACTGGGCTGCTGTTTCTTTAATGAAGATCCACTGACAGAATTTTTTAACCCTGAAATTCTCTCACAGATCAGCTTGTGAAATTGCTTATGTGTTTATATTAATATGTTCAAATGACTGGATCCTCAGCACTAGTCATTAAGGCTGTTTATTTTATAAAGAGAGATCAGGGGGCTTTGTGTGACAATTAGATCTACTCTGAAAATTTCAAAAGTTCTGATGAAAAATGCACAAGTGCCAAGAATTCATAAGTACTCATGTTAACTTCAAAAGCAGCTTTAAGTTATTCCTGGTTAGTCTTGACCTTCCATCACACTATTTTCTTGCATTTCTATTGCACTTAAATTCAATTTAGAACAAGATCTAAAGGAATAATGATGAACTTCAGAGGAGGGACTGATTTAGCATGCTTGTGAAGCTGAGGATATACCTGTCTTAGACATACTGTGCACAGGTGCTGTAATAGGAGTAATGCCTTATTTTCCTCCAGAAAACTGAACACAAGTCTTTGGTATTTACTTAACAAATAACTGTGCTCTGCATAGATATGCAGCTAGTATTACTGCTGTCATGTGTTGTGATTTCAAGATAGCCATCACCTTCACTTCTGAATTAAACAAGCACTCTGAAACGATGCTTGACTGTCTTCCAGACAAAGAAACAGCTGAGGACAACATAAGCTCTTTAAAAAATCTTAAAAGGTGCGGTACATTCCTGTGCAAAAATAACCTGAAATGAAGAGTCAAGCGTATTCTGAGGGCAGGAAAGGAATGTGAAGCTAATTCTGTGTTTGTACACGCACATAAATTATTGTCCCTTAACTCTGATAAACTATTACAGAACCTTCTTTCTTCTTCTCCTACCACAGAGGTTCCAAATGTTACCCTCTGCCTAGTGAGAGGGTTAAATGTCCAGCACTCACTGTTGTGTGTGGCTAGATTCTAGACAGGACAAAGAGAATTAAACTATTTTTGTAATGTTTAGAACTCTAATATAATCTAAATGTAGTTAAACTTGGAAATGTTAACAAATATTTTTACATCCCAAGTTGGATACTTCCACCATTTTGGTACTTAGGTTATATAAATTTATTATGATTTGCATATCTGAATTGAAAAAACTTGAAAAAATATGTCATTTTATGTTTGTTTCACTCTCTACCTATATATGTTGTATGAACAAAATTTTATAACATATATATTCTGTAATTACTTCAAATTACACTCTGTTAGCACTGACTACTGTTTAAGAGGAAAATTTATAAGCTGAAGTAAGTGCTCCTGTTTAATTCCTATTGCTGTTTTTCCCTTAACGGAATTGCAAACTCTTACTTAGCTCTTCAAAAATATGGACTCTCTCTGTCTTTTATTAAGTTGCATGCAAAGTTTAGTTGAAACTCTAAGAATAATTGCACAGGTATTTAAGCAGTTTCCTGTCACTAACAAAAGATTAATGAAAGAACAGAGCAGCAGAGTGGTAATAGCTCCATTTTTCTGTTGCAAGTAAGTGAGGCTATAAAGTGAAGTCTAATAAAGGTGTGTTCCAGTTAATGGCAAGTTGAGAATTTTGCAGTAAGAATGTAAATTAGGTGACAGAAAGACACAGTGAGTAAGCCTTATTCACAGTTTGGATAGAATTAAAATGGTTCTGAAAGCTGAATTTCATAGCTGATGTTGCCCTCAGCTATCAACATTGCATGAGTGTTCAAATGTGTGTTGGGGGTGTCTATTTAACAGTAATGCTACCTTTTAGTAGCAAACTGAATATTCTCTGTGAAGGTCCATCAAATTTTTTTTTAAAAGGATCAGTAAAATTGAATATAAAACTTGAGAAAAGGTTTGCTACAATAGCTAAGGGTAGTCCTGGGAGGAGTCTATGGCATTATCAGTTCAGCCTTACTTTTCTCAGTTTTCTTCAGTTAGAGTGAAGGAAACAGCAAGAAACTGCACACCCACCCCCACACTCCCCAGAGCAGTGTCCTGTTGACAATTCTGTTTTTTTAAAATATGTGTGCTTAGGAAAAATAGAAATTCATAGTAATGGAATTAAAATGGAAACTTTGTTAGGAGGGCGCTGTCTTGCAGTGTGTAAGTGAGCATTTGCTCAGCAGTTTGAAAATTTTAAACTTTTCCTGAAAAATGGAGCATTTCAGGAGAAAACAGTGTTTATGTTTTTCGCAGAAGGAAGATGTATTGTGTTAAAAAAAATTGATTTAAATTTAAATGCTGCTTTGAGTTGCTGTAGGATTTTCCATACTGCGCTATGGAGGGATGACTGTGCTTATCTATTTCACTGATGAAAATGAGCTATTAAAAGTCAATTGTAGCAACTGGAACTTTTCCCAATTTGAGTGTATGTGAGATCTGAAGGCTTAGGAATCTTCCAGAGACAAAGATGATTTTTTTAGATGTATAACCGTTGGGTTTTTTCTCTCCCCTCCTCCCTTCAGATTGTACAAATCCCTTTTTGTGGGGAAATTGAGTGCGAGGATTGGATCAAGAAGACCACTGCCAGGTAAAATATAACTGAAGTGGGGAGTTTTTACCAAGATCAAAATCAAAATGTTTTGATTATAAAAGAGGAATGCAAGATACCTCTGGGTATAACAACAGTTGTCAGCCCTGACTGTTGCTGTCCTGCATAATTCAGTGTATTTACTTCCCTTAGTTCCGGAACTTTCAGAACAATTCATGTGGGTTTAAGATTTTATAATGCGCTTCTTTTTTTTAGTAGAAATATTCATTGATGAATATACTTTTATTTCAGGGATCAAGATCTTGAGCCTGGTGCCCCTTCCATGGGAGCAAAAAGCCTCTGCATACCTTTCCAGCCTCTCCAGGAACTCCAGCGTGGAGCAAGATGTGTGTGTGGCAAAAACCCTGCCAAGTTCTACACCCTATTTGGTCGTAGTTACTAAATCACTAGTGAAAGAACCTTCACCTTTATCTGTGAATTGAACTTTTTTTAATAAGACTGAAATAGCCCCTTAAACTTAACTCGGTTTTGTGACTTTTTAAATAATTCAAAGACAAAGCCATAAACCATAACCCGGCACCCCGATGGTCAGTCTTAGGCTAGCAGTAATTCACAGACTTTTCTGTAAACATCTCCAATAATAAACATGTATTGTGAGCTGTAACATGCTGTGGTGGTTTTTTCTGTGTTGCTCAGTGTGAAGAATAGGTATCCTTTGCTTATGTGGGTTCTTTTGCTTTGGAGCATGGATTTCCTTGTACATTGAGAAAATGCCTGAAAGGTTGGAGAAGATGTCACGAACACTACAGTACAGTTTAGCATGCTGACATCTGCTTTCCAGATAAAACATCTGTGGTTAATTTTGCCTTCAAATTTTTCAACAGAGACTTGCTGCTAACCTGCAGGCCTGGTAAATACCTTTAGAAAACGCCATCTGAAGTCAGGTCTTTCAAGGAATATTTTTATAAAAACATAAAATCACAGAATGGTTTGGAAGAGTTGGAAGGGACCTTAAAGATCTTTCTTTAGGTACTGGAAGGTGCTCTGAGGTCCCCCCAGAGCCTTCTCCAGGCTGAGCGATCCCAGTTCTTTCAGTCTGCCTTCACAGGAGAGGTGCTCCAGCCCTCTGAGCATCTTCGTGGCCTCCTCGGGGCTCTGTCCAGCAGGTCCATGTCTGTCTTGTGCTGCGCACCCCAGAGCTGGACACAGCACTCCAGGTGGGGTCTCATGAGAGCAGACATAGAAGAGGACAATCACCTCCCAGATTTTCACCCCATTGTAAAGCAAGTTTGAAGGGCTTCCTTAGATCAAATGCCACACTGTTAGCAAAATGCAAGTGGATGCCATCTCTTGCAGATGACAGAGCCCTATTTTTATTTTACAAACTGGCCTTTTTAGCTGTCTGACTGACATTGCAATGAGTAATGCAAAGGCAATCTGAAGAGAGGTGTTCTCAGTGCTAAAGATTTTAGGCTGTGGTTATATCTACAGCATGTTTCACAAAACCTTTTTTGCTTTTCCTACACTTACCAAGTGTTGCTCTAGCAGAGGAGGCTGGATGTTACAGAGTTATGAAATTATTTTAAAAATAACATTACTTCCACTCTGAGCACAAGATTGGCTTTAAAAAAAACGAGGTGACCCTGGCACAAAACAGCTTTTGGATGGCACACGCTTGATGCATTATTTTTTTCTCTCCTGTACGTTTGAAGGCTCTACATAAACACCTTTCCTTGAAGAGAGTACAGTGAATGCTTGGCAATTAAAAAGCTGGACCAGTAAGATCCTCCCCAGACTCTTCCTGGGACAACTCTACGTGGCTGCCTGTTTCCAAAAACCTGTTTTTATGTAGCAGCCATAGTCTTAAGCATATACAGGAGACTTAAGAGTGCTATTCCCGGATCTTCTCACTTCTCTGCTTTTCAAAGGCATGCAGAATGTTTGCTTTTGCCTGAATTCCTGTGGTCAGCTCTCCCAGTCAAGATTTTGAGTATTAAATTTGGACCAGTGGCCTGTCCAGTTTAGGATCATGTGCCTTGTGTCAATGTCCCAGTTTTTCCACAGAAAAGTGCAAAAATTGTTAAATATCTCAGATCAGCTTGCTCCAAGTGCATGAAGCTTGGAAATTCTCTGTAATATTCCTTGCATTGTGGTTAGTCCTGAAAGGTTTGCTTCAGTTGCATCTTAAAATCATCTATCTTGCATTCGTCTATCTAAATATTTTCTGAGGTGTAGTAATGAGCAAAGGATTTAGGGAAGGATGTGTCAGTGCATGTGTTTATCTTCAGTTTCAGGTGACAAACCAGACGAGTGGCCCTAAGGTCTCTCTGTCCTGCTGTGCTGCCTCCAATGCTGACAGGGGTTACACTTTGAGAAAGAGGGTGAGTAACAACACCAGACTTATGTTTTCCCAGCATGAAATGATGGGTGACCAAGAGTAGCCTTGAGAGGGATTGGCCACTGCACCTCTCTGGTGCTGGGGAAGGGAAAAACAGCAACCAGCAGCTTTAAGGGCCTCAGGCGTAAGAGACAGGAGTGTGCCAAGATTTTTTGACAGAGCAAACCAGATTTTTGAGAAGAGATGAGCACTCAGCTCCCATTGAAATGCTCTACAACACCTGTATTTTTAAAATGAGATGTGAAAGCCGTTAGAACAAATTTTGCCAGAGAGGCAAAACTAAATGCAGTCTCTACTGGTTTGAACAAACAGCCAACCTTCAGCCAGCTGACTGGATCAAATTCATGAGTAAACGTGTTGACGCGCTGTTCCTAGAAATGAGTTGCTCTGAACCTACAAAGGGGTTTATTTGAAGACAAGAGATTTCACAGAAGGCCAACTTTTTTTTTTTTTCATTTGTTTTTCCCTTTCTTTTCCTGAACATGTTCCTTCCTGATCACAGAAAGTCTTGAAGTGTCTGAAATGTTGATGCCTCACGTGCAGATCTCCCTGTAATGATCTTCCACAGAAAGGCTAATGTTTGCCTGGGAGAGATAGCATCCATTTCAAGTATCCTTTCATCAAAAGCACAATCTGATTGATCTGTGAGACGTAACAGAAAAACTTTCAGACTCTGAGTATATTGTGTCTGTTAGAAAAATAGGTACGTGAATTGGAATAATACACTGCTGTTGATTAAATGATACTGGTTTATGTTTATAATAGAATTGCAGATTTCATGAAGTTCTTTAGTTCTTGCGTACTGATAAATTTAATAAATTTAGGGGGGTTATAAGAGCCTTAACATGGTGCTAGCAGCTCCTTATTGAAAATAGAGCACAGGTGAACATTTTTGCTCTGCTGCAAAGGCAGTGCTTCATTTGGCTCTTGTTTTGGTAATCACAGCCTTGTGTAAGGCAGGACTTTTGAGAACTCTGAAGTTTGACCTTGATCTGTTCCCATTGAAATGAGAATAACTTGAAAAAAATCTCTCACTTTTCATGCTCTGTAGTTCAGATAATAAGTAGTGAAACATCACTTTAATACAAGAAGGAAAAACCCACCATAGAAATAGCTGGAATAGAAGTGGTAACACAGGTGTGAGATGATGAAGAGTATGTAGCAGTTTTCCATATTGTAATTAGTTCTGTTAATTCACCCTTCCAGGGTTAATGGTGTTCCTAAAACGGCAGGGGGGACCCCTTGAGATGCAGTTGCAGTGTGTAGGTAGGCAAATGACCAAATGTTAAAAATTACATATGTTGACAGGCAAGGCTTCTAACAAACTGGACTTTAAACATAAATATTTTGTCTGTTAAAACCCTGTGAGCAAAAATCCAGATGCAAAGTGGGGGTGGGTGTTTGTTTTTAACCTAAAGTTGATTCACCTTGGGAAGTCTAAGGCCAGCAGGGACAGTTGGTCAGCTCAGGTTATCAGTATTATCTTATCTCTCTGCACTGCATGTAATTTCCTTCCATTCTCTCTCGTAACTAACTGTGCATATGCGTACACAGATGGACATTTTAAATAAAAAGCTGGATCATAAACTTTTCAAGGAAGGCACCTGGCCTTATGGCCTGTATTGCCTAGTCTGCTACTAGCAGCAGCTTGAGAGTGTGTATTAACTATGGGTACACTCAGGAGCTCAGCAGGTACTGCAATGAGTGACCAAAAATGCCAGAAATGGCACAAAGTACAAGCCCAGACTTCAGCAGCTCTAATTTCCCCTTTAACTTCTTTCTTTGTGCTTTTTCCATCTCTGACTTTTCCGTAGAAGCATATGAGGATTACTTGGGATTTTGAGATAGTCAGGGAAATGAACAGTGTGCTTTGGGTTTATTGTTAAACCCCAGCTTCCATGTCTACTGTCTGTTTAGAAAACGGCCTCCAAATTTTCTCCGTTTCCACAGGAAATGTTCAGAGTTGTTGTAAAGTTATTTTACTATGTTGCTAAAATGGAAGATCAATTCAGTTGTCTTTGAAGCTTTTTCTATGGGCAACATCTTCAGTGACTCTCACAAGCAGTTCATGTTTACTGTGTTCTTAAAAATAATGTCAACCCAACATGGATTTCAAATGTCTTCTCCCAAAGGTGCGTAGTAGGATTTTATCAGTACTAAAATTACTGGCAACAGAAATGGCAGGAACAGACCTAAGAGGAGAGTTTTATGCAAAAGAGAGGTCTTTTCTAACCACTTAAAATTTTGAGCCGCCTTCTTATACTCTCCTGTTTGGACCCTATTCAGTTTTTTAGGACACTACCACTGAGCAGAGTAGCAAGTGCTAATGCTCCCAATAGTCTCCCTTGGTTTATTTTGGGGTTTGTAGGAAAAAAAACCTCCTGAGGGTGGAACACCTGCAGGACTGGAGCCCTCGGGGTGTCTTCACTTGATCAGTCTTGCTAAACTGCCCTTTAAACTGATTTATTGTTTTACTGCTTCCTATAAAAGTGGCTCCCACATGTGAGCAGCACTGACAGGTGAAGGGCAGGATCGCAGGCAGCGAGTTGCTCCTCGCACAGCTCCGTCCTTGCCGACCCTCAGAGAGAGGGGCAGGGAGCGGCAGGAATGGGCCGCTACTCGGGCCGGAGCAGCCGGCTCATCCTCATGTGCGTGGTGAGCCTTGCCATTTTTGCCACCGAGATCTCGGTCGCCTACGTGGGCAATTCTCTCTCCTTAGCCTCAGACGCCTTTGCTGTTCTCTCCCACTTGATCTCCATGATCATCGGGCTGTTCGGCGTCCGGTTCAGCCGCATCAGGTGGCACAAGGCCAGCACTTTTGGCTTCAGCCGGGCGGACGTGCTGGGGGCTTTTGGCAACTCGGTTTTTGCCACCGCGCTGATGTTCAGCATCTTCGTTGAGGCTGTCAAGAGGTTTATCAACCCTCAGAAGACTGAGAAAGCACTGCTCGTCCTCATTATTGGGATTTCAGGTCTGTTCTTCAATGTGTTAAACTATGTTATCTTCATGGACTGCTGTTATTGCCGTGGGCCCCCCGGAGACACTGAAACAGGTAAATAACTTCATGCAGCTGCTCTGCCCCTCTACACTTCTTAATTAGAGAGACTATTTACTGCTTCTCTGGGATGGGCAAGTAAAACATGGGTTTTTTCACTCTTTTGTTAGCGAGGGTGATGGTTTTTATGCCTGAACCTGTGCGTGTTTCCAGCAATCACATGTATTTATCAGTAAGCACCAGGCAAGCAGTGTATGTGTTGTCCTTCTAAAGTGTACAGTGATCTGCAAGTTAAATTTTCTCCCTCATCCACTGGCTGCCCGAACATGGGACTAAGTGTGCTACCACCCTAAGGAGATATTTGTTATAAAACACCTAATCCTGAAATATGAGTAACTCACAATCTCCACTCTCAATATTTTAGTAATTCTGCTGTAATTTTAATCAGAGATGTGGTTATCTTTTGAGCAGTGTTCACAATTTGTATGAGACAAAATAATAGGTAAGGGCAAAAGCAGAGTCTTAGCCTTTCTTGATTTGGGAATATGTTGTGAAAATATTTGGATGCTGGCTGAAAACACTGTGACTACAATGCTGACGTCTTCTTTGCTGATGCTTTTTAGCCTGTGCTTGAGAGAGCATGCAGAGGAGAAACAGGCATACTGTGCTACAGAAATCTTTTGCAGGAGGTTCTGTTGGGTGCACAGAGGTTTAGCCTTTCAGTTTATTTTTGTTAGCATAGGGTTTTAAAATTTCTGCACTTGGGAGGAGGGATTGGTACAGGGTTTTTTATTCCCGCAGAAACTATCTCACTTTATTTGATGTAAGATACATGCGAGTTCTTTTTCACTCTCTGTGTGTTTTTAGATACACATACAAACATATTTCTTAAAACTAGAAATATTCCACTTGACATAGAAGCCATATATTTGCAAAGTGTTAACTGGATGTGCTGGGGGGAAAGCTGAGAGAGCCTATCTGAAAAAGCAGCTGCTGTTATGTACTGCTCTAGGTGAGGTGAGGTAAGCCTTATATTTGACTTTTAGGCTTGACAGGGCTTTGGAACTAGAAATTTAAAAATTTTGTTAGTTTACATTATAGTGTTTAATGGGTTTTCTGATGGACATAATTGGTAAATATTTCTGTTCATGATTAAGGATGTCTCCAGATTATATTGAAGCTTTAACTTAATTGGTGTTTAACATTAAAAGCCACATGCATTACTGATTTTGGTGCCTCTTTGTTTAGATGCCCAACTGTTTAAAATCTGAGCTTCTCTTAGAATAAATTTCTGGTGATATGTAAGTATATGGGGGATTAAATAGGCTTTTATGCTGGGAACTGTCAGCATTTCCTGACAAAGCCTCTGTATATGATGGCTTCTCGGAAGACAGCTTCCAAAACGGTGCTTCTGGGTTAAGTAGGAAGGAGGAACACTTATAAGGGAATTAACTGAATTAACATCAGCACTTATAAGGGAATTAACTGAAATTAATTGCAACTATGTAGCTAAATGATGTTCTTGCTGAGTTTCCAGGATCCTGCTCCTAATAACTTTCTGGGACGAATAAGCCATCTCTCTCCCTCCAACAGACTTGTGTCCAAATACCTGGCAACTTGATTTGCTTTCAACTGAATTTAAGTTGCATGAGTAGGGATGAATTTTGTAACACCCCATAAATATAGTGTGTAGATTTGTTGATGTTTTTTAATATATACTTAAATGTGAAACGTAACTCTACTTTTCAGAGTACAGCTATCTGGGGAATAGCATTCCTTTTGATAGAAATATAATAAAATTCCCACTCAGAATTAGAGGAAATTTTTCCTAAGCAAGAATTATAAAATTAATTCCAGAAGAAAGGAGCATTCCCTCTACAGTATAAAATGTCATTATCTTACGTGTAGGCACTACTGCAAGCAGAGAAGTTTCACCACACCAGAAACAGAGACGCAAAACCACCACCAAATCTACAGTCCCTCTAATTCTCTCTATATTCAATCTGAATGGTATTTTTATTACATTTCTTTCAAAAGATGTTATTTCTCAGAGAGATGTACTCTGAAAAGTATACTTACATGCTTTATATATATTTTAAGGATATGTTAAAAGACATGAAAAAAGAGGGAGTCCATCTCTCTGTCTCTTGTCATCCTACATATGAGGAAAATATGCTCTTTTCTGGAGCTGGAAGTCAAGGTGAATTTTCTAGGGCATCAGTGCCACCAGCAGAAATTCAAGCAGATGGACATGGGTTCTGAGTCCTGCAGGTGCAGTCCAGCTGTCCTTAGGCAACAGCTTTGTTGACACCTGGACATTTTCCTGCCATCAGTGATGGTTTGCTGAAAGGTAAAGATTTGTAGAACAGCACTCTGCCTCTTAGGCTTTCCAGGGAAAGGGGTCAATTGCCTACATATCTCTGTTGCCCAGGTAGGGAATGGGTTTAAAC
This sequence comes from Atrichornis clamosus, assembly GCA_013400975.1. NCBI lineage: Eukaryota > Metazoa > Chordata > Aves > Passeriformes > Menuridae > Atrichornis > Atrichornis clamosus. The sequence goes on along the minus strand of WBMZ01006409.1, from coordinate 43,622 downwards.
AGCCCTCTTCTCTCTTGTACGTGATTGCCTGCACTGCTTTGAAAAACACACGTCAAAACATGCAGGAAGTGGGTCACCGTCTAGTGCTGCATCTTCTGCTGAGGGCAGAGGGAGCACCTAAATCCTCTGCAGCAAATTCTTCCACATGTATTAGTGCCACAATTAATCAGCAGAGCCAGCAGTTCATCTCATTCCTCCGTTGCATGGCCTGCCATCAGGGATGGAAGAATTAGCTGGTGGGTTTCCATGAGGCTGCTGACAGCAGGAACAGAGCGAGGTGTGTCTGTGATGAGCCCAGTGGACTCTGAGTGAGGTGTTTACAGATGCCAAACCAGCTCTCCATTCTTTTCCTTTGTTCTATATCTGTACTCTTCATTTAACTCATTGCAACATCCACTCCTGAGGTTCTCATCTTAGTACAAATAGACTTGTGGAGCAAGTATAAATGTGTTTTTTCCAAGTTGCTGTCCCTGCATACCCAGATGGAGCCACTGATTAGGTTTGTTTTGCCTCTCATCCCTTACTCTTCAAACCCTCACCCTTCATTTCTCTGGTTCTTGCTTCGCTTTTGCTCTGTGTCCTACTCCCTAGTCTTTATCTGCTGCCATTCTCCTTTTCCTCTCTGTCTCAGTTGTTCAGTCTGTCCCCTCTGCCAGCTGTAAGCATCTGTCTCTTCCCACCAGGTTGAATTAAGGTCTCTCTGTGCTCTAGGTCCATCTTTGCACTTGATTCAGACATGCAGTTCCCCACACCATGTTAGGACTAAGAGGAGAGGTCAGCAAGAGTATGGGGAGGATGTACCCCTGTTCTTTCTTTTGATGCTTGCCCTGAGCAGCTGCTACAGGTATAAAAATATTTCTGCACTCTCTAAAGGAAATGCTGTGTGGGGGAACTTGAGCCAGCCGGGTCATCTGTAGCAGAGGGATCACAGATTAGTTAGTGCTTTGACTTGAAATCCAGGAAACACTTGCTAAAACATAGAATATATTAAAGTTTCCCTAAGAAACTTTTCCCATAAGTTGAAATTCACAAAAGACTTTTCTTGCTGTTGGAAATTACAGGGCACTTTCAGCCTGAGTTTTCTGACAGTTTCGAGGTTTGTATCTTATGCAGGAAGTTTTGGCACAAAGATGAAGAATATGGCAAAGTAGCAAGCAGCTGAAAATAACAAACATCATGGTCTTATAATAAATACCAGACAATTTTCATACTGGCCATGCCCTTTATAATCAGTCATAAAAATACAGAAGCCTGTTTTACTGCACACAGAAGTCTGATTCTTCCTGTCCATCTAGGTCAGTGTAATTTTCTCTACTCACTTATACACAGTTTTAAACTGCTAGAGGGACCACAGTTTTAAAAGCACCACATTAGTCTGATTACAGTAATTCTTTCTTGTTTGTCTGGAGAAAACAAGTAAAGCTTTAACATGCAAAAAACATTTGTTCTGTCGTCTTGTGATCTGTACAAGGAGATGGGAGGGAAGTAGGAAATAAAGATGTCACCCAGCCCAACCCAACTGACACTGAGCCACTCACAAAATATCTGAGACTGGGAGAAACAGCTCTCATTTCCTTACGAGAGACCTCATGGTCTTTGCACAGCTCATAGCTCATTAAATAAAACACATTCTGTGTTAGCAGCCAGGTGGCTTGATTTTAATGTTCCTGTTTGTGCAATTTAGCAGGTATGCGTGTGAGCTTTTGCGTGGTATCGCTGTTGGATCTTAATTCTCCTATTTCAGTGTGCACCAGCAGCCTGCCTCTCAGATAAGAGGTGGCATGTAAGCTACCAGTCAGGCAAATGGAAAACATACCTTCTTTCTCCTTCTGGACCTGTGCAGAATGAGTTTACTTATTCTGAGGCTTACTGAGAGGCATATCTTTTCTCCAGGCTTTTGTAAGTAGGAGAGATTTGGGGGTATACATGTGTGAATGAAGAGAGGCACTCACCTTAACTGGCTGGGTGCCTTGGGAAGACTCTGTTGCTGTAATAGTCTGAACTAAATTTTCACATCTGTTGTAGGAAACATACTGATCCCAGGGGAAGGGAGAAAATTTATAGACAAAATAAGTGGGAAAATGGCTGCTTAATCTGTATCTTAATGCCATAGACCTTCTCAGAGAAGACCTGGTGAGCTAAAGAGTGCAGGTACTAAAATACAATTGTATTTGTAGCTATGCTGTCTGATTCAACAGTTGCATCAACCTATACCGCAGGTGGCAAAAATAGTCTGGTAATTGGAGTTCCAGAACAGTTTCTCAGGTTGTCAGTTTGAAGAATTTCATGATCACTTAATTCACCCGCATGCAAGAAGAGAAAAATTAGTTCCCTGGTTGGAATAGGCTTCTCTTTCAAATGCACTGCTGAGACTGTGACAGACTTTGTCAGATGATGATGATGATGATGACTCAGAGACCTTTTTAAGGAATTGGAAGGAACCCTGACTGTAACACCTGTAACAAGAAGCCTCTGGCTTACTGTGCTTTTCACACCTGAGAAGCCTAAAAGCGTTTCCTCAAGATCAGCATTACTTTGTGCTGCCTCTCTTTTGAGGATATCTTCCACAGGTTGGCTCTACTTTTCTCTGTAAGCACCAACCCTTCACTAAACTCTCCAATTCAGCCTCTGGCTGCATTCGTACACATGATTGTTGAATGCACAGCACTAGACTTTACCAAAAGACAGTTGCTCCATTCACACAGTACATCCTCATCCTCAGGATTTAAGCTGCCAGAGTAGTGCACTGTGGCATTCCAGTCCTAAGTGTTTGCCAACATAATATGCATAAATGAAGGGATGTGTGCCTTATGCATTTGTTTCCATGAATCCCAGAGGTATTGATGTGTTGGCATGCAGGTAACCAAAACCTTCTACAGCTAAATATTTAGATGTCATGTCTTTGATTTCTACAGCACTGCTGGATGTAGTCTTCTCAAATGGAATAAAAAGGCCAAGAGATACTGTCAAAGCAATTTTAAATGTTTATCAAATGCCTAAGACTGAACACATATATTCTGAAGATCTTCTTTAGTTTAATACAGTGGCAAATAATCCTCATCAAATTTTTCCAAAGCTCTTGTGAGCAGCTACTGCAAAGGTAACAAGGTCTGTGTTAATTTATATTCAGTGAAGCTCTAATACCAAGTCTTTAAAATAACAAGGGAAGAGACTGTGAAAGTTTATTTAGCAACATGCTTCTCTACATTTTCTTCAGAATTCTGAATGCTCTTAAGAGAAACCTCAGAAGATAATCTAAGGATTAGTTTTCAATGAGAAAGTTTTGCATCAAAGTGAGTAAAAGCAAATGTTTTAGGGCTATGTTTTGCCCAAAATGGAAAGTGCAGAATGAAAAAGTTACGTCTATGAGTAAAGCAAGCAAAGAATCCCTGGAAGGTTTATGCAACAGCATAAAGGTGAGATTAAACCTTCTGAACCTAGATTCCAACAGTACTACTGCTGCTGAACTTTGTGTATCTACATTTGGTCTCAACCTTGAACCAGTTTCATAGTAAGGGCACTGGCAGACTGTCTGAGTTACATCACAGTACCTGTGGTGAGCTGTAAGGAAATAAAAGGACTGGAAGATAACTGAGTTCAAAGTCATAAACAGTTTCAATACAATGGGGTTTTTTAAGGCTAACATGTTTTGTACGTTAACTGCAGTTGTGTTATTGGGATGACTGTTCTGCAGAGAGTTTGATACAGGTATAACTTTGGCATCAGTTTCAGTTTAGAAATGCTGCCTATATAGAAAATGAAGCTTTTGCAGTAGGATTCAATGCAATTTACAACGATGACATCAGTGAGTGGCTTTCTCTTCTTCATGTTCTTTTCAATGTGCAGTTCTTCCTCCCACTAGGAAAAGGTTATATGGAGAGATAAATATATATACACACATACATTTATATGAGAAACATAACAGAACTATACTTTAAAAAAAAGTGAATTATGAAGTATTTGAAATATTTCAGGAAGCTTTATCCAGGTGCTGGAGCAGAGACTGACTGGATATGTCCTAAAGTATACAAAAGATTTCTTTATGCTGGATATTAAGAGCAGGGAATGGTGGTTTGTAACAAAAAATCTGAGCAACCATCCTAAAATAGAAGAAAATATAACAAAAAGAAGACATTCCAGTCTAGGAATTAAATAATCCCACAGGTTCATCATTTCAGATAGACCTACCAGTGTGTTCAAGTCAACTTTAGGAGAGCATGAAAAATACATTCTCAGTCCAACCAGCAGAGTGTTTCTTCTCAGGACAGTTTCAAGACTGTCATGAAGAGTCTCAGTTTTGATTAAAAGTCCAGAAACATCCACCTCTGTACTCTACCAAGGACACTGATAAAGCTTTCACTGAGATTGCTGAAGTCTTGCTGGAGAGATAAGTCTTAGGCTTCTGCTACTTGGGGAGAAACAGACTTAATGATTTCCCAGCTATTGCCCCCTTCAGCCTATGCCAAAAAGCCCATCTTCCTCTTGCAGGTGTGAGAGGGAGATACAAATCAAATGAGCTGGCAATGAGGAATAAAACACCTGCAAATGGAATTATCTCGTACTAACCACCTTCCACAACTTGGTCTGTTGGATGGTGTTTATTTTGTGGTTCATTTTGTGGCCAAAGTTATTTGTGACAGAAGCCAACCACATGGTTTCCATTTAGATTTGCTATGAATTTGGTCCATCATTCCTAACTTAGAGAAACAAGCTTCACAAGCTTCACGGTAGCAAGACTGTCACCATGTCTTCTTGGATTGAAGCTTAGAGGCCCTCTCACAGCCACCCATTGCATTTCAGGCTAGGGATGCTGTCTTTAAATGTCCTGTGCCCAGGGTCAGCCTCAGCTTTTTAGTGCAAATGTAATATTTTCCTCCCCACAGTCTTAAAGAGGCATAACTCCTTTGTTATGTACAGCAGTGTGTGGTCGTTGGTGTCCTTCATTCTCTAGTTTCTTCCAGGTCCTTCCTGAAATGTCTCTTGTAAACAATTTTTATGATGGCTTAACAAGTAATCTCTGACAGGACTTTGATAAGCAGGATGAAGAGAGATCTCTCGTAATGATAATATTTATGTTCAGTTCCTTATTTTCGTGATTCTTTTAGCTATCCAAATTCTACAGCAGCATGAGGCTACATGTGACCTTATTTTCATTCAGCAGTAGAAGAAAATGACCATCATTACTGCTGTTATTGTTGTCATATTTCATAATTATAGAGATACCCTATTTCCAAGGGCTGGTCATGCTTTCTCTGGAAGGAACTAAGTAGATTTCTACCTGTCACCTTGGAAATTAATAACTTAAGGAGAATGTGACACAAGTCTGCAAAACCAAGAGTGACATAGGCAGGGTCAGCAGGCATTGAATATTTGTCCTGTCCTCTGAAACAAGAACAAGAATATATTGAGTGAAACTAGCAGGACTCAGGTTCAAAACAAGGAGAAAGAGGTGGCAGGCTGAGGTAGTTGAGGTTGTTCAGCCTGGAGAAGGGAAGGCTCAGGGGACACCTTAAAGCAAATTCCATTGTCTAAAGGGGCCTACAAGAGAGCAGGAGAGGGGCTTTTTACAAGGCCACATGTGACAGCACAGGGGGGAAGAGTTTAAACTGAAAGAGGGCAGGTTTAGATTAGTGTTTTGGTTTGAGCCTGGCCAGAGGCCAGGAACTACCCAGGTTCACTCTTCGCAGCTGAACAGAGGAGAGAAATAAAAATTCAAAGCGTCCACAAGGTCTATGATTCAAATGATTTGAAAGAGGCTTTATCTTAAGAGATATAAGAGTTAATTTATTTTACTAAAACTAATAGAAAAGAAAAAATGAGAAGTAATATGCGCGTTGGAAAACACCTTCTTCCCCTCCCCCACACCCTCCTCCCAGCTTTACCTCCTACCCAAACAACGCAGGGAGACAGAAAATTAAGGATGGGGTTTAGGTCACTTCATAATAATTCAAGGATTGGAATCTTCCCCTGCTGGATGGTGGGGTCCCCTCTGGAAGGCAGTGTTCTTCAGGAACTACTCCCTTTAGAAAGTCCATCTCACAAGCAGCCTTCTGCTAACTGCTGCAACATCAGTCCATCCCACGGGCAACAGCGGCCCTCACACTGCTGTGGCGTGGGTCACTCCTCCACAGGCTGCAGGCCTTTACAAGCATCCCCCTGCTCTAACATCTGCAGGTGGGTTTCTGCACCCCTGTGGTCCTCCATGGGCTACAAGGCGGGGACATGCCATCTCACCGTGGTCTCACCACCAGCTGCAGGGGAATATCCTGCACCTCCTCCCACTATTCTTCCGAAGTGGTTTGGTGTCTTCTCCATGTTGTTTTTTTTAGCTCACATCTCCTCACTCACCCCCCACCTCCCTGGCTGGATTTAAAACTGCGCAACCAGGATTGTTTTGAATTCCTTCTTAAATATGTTATCACAGAGGCGTTACCACTTCTAATTGGCCTGCGGCATGTCCATCTTTGCAGCCAGCCAGACATTGGCCCTGCAGGACATGATGGGCGGGCTTCTAGTAGTTTCTCACAGAAGCCACCCCTGCAGCCCCCCCGCTACCAAAAACCAGGTCTAGCAAAACCACAACCATTCGATATCAGGAAGAAATTCTTCGCTGTGAAGGTGGCGAGGCACAGGAGCACATTGTCCAGAGAAATTGTGGATGCCCCATCCCTGGAAGCCAGTTTGAATGGGATTTTGACTAACCTGGTTTAGTGGAAGGTGTTCCTGCCCTTGGCAAGGGGGTTCCAAACTAAGCTATGCTATGATTCCTCACACCATTAAAAGTGACATGTGGAGCTTGCTTCCAGTTGATGTTGAAATGTCCACTGGTGAGTGAGAGGCTGGACTAGTACATGAAAGAAAAATCCATTGAGGTCTACTAAACATAAGTATCTAGCTCAGAAACTCACTTGGCCTGAAAATACTTGAAGGATGAGAGTATTAAGGGAAAGTATAATGTATACTGCTTTTACTGTTACCTAAGCATCCCTTACGGCCACAGGTGGGGACAGCATCTTGGTTACAGGGTCTGGCTGCCAAGGGCTAAGTGTTAAAAATTGATATGTTGAGCATTTTGAAAACTTGGTACACAGAGATCTTGAAGCTTACAGGAGTGCTTTGAATCTTTGGAGTTCAGAAGGAAAGTTATCTTGTTTGTAATAATTTTGTGAGTTCTTAAGAATTGTACCAGTTTCTCTTCCTGATTAGGATGATGAAACGGCAGCTTTTCTAGCAGTATTGTTGCTGAAACTAAAGTTGGCAAATGATTCAGAAAACTAAGGTGCTGAACAACCTTTTCAGAACCTCCTAAGAAGGTTCCAATTCAGGATAATTAGAAACAGAGGGCCTGGAATATTTAGGCCGATTGGTTTTTTTAATAATACGTAGCTTGTTCAGGCAACCTCAGTACTGGATGAATAAGTGAAACATAACATTATATTGTGGAATGTGTGCAGTCAGTGTAAAACACACAAGGATGCCAAGCACACTGAAAAGCAATCATGAGCATAGTCCCTTTCTAAAAGGATTTGAGACCAAATGTTCTGATGCTGCAAGTGGATTTGTGGAGGCAGAATGGTGATGCCCAGAAAGGGGGAAGAGCCTGAGTGGAAACACTGGTAACAGCATCAGTGACTCCCACGTGTAGGATCATGACTTTCTTTTAGACTATGTGGAAGAAGATCAAGGTGCAAAAGAACTACAGGGAAAATACACTTTATTCTGAAGATTGACCTAAATTAATTTTTCATGTTATTGAAAGCAACAACTTATTGAACAAGAATGATTAGTGCAGCTTTGGCAGTTTTAGGAGTCGTTTGTCTTGAAGTGATTGTGATACCTGGATGAAGAGGACAGGGAAGTTTGTATGCATAATGAGGTGAGAAAAAGCTTGGATTGCCAAACCACAGTGCAAAGGGAAAGGCCCTTGTGTGGATAAGGAACTGATCAGAAGACATCCTGGGTTTGGCTGGGATAGTTAATTTTCTTCATAAAAACTGGTACAGTGCTGCACTTTGGATTCAGTATGAGAATAATATTGATAACACAGTGATGTGATGGTCATTCCTGAGCAGTGCTTACTCTAATCCAAGGACTTTCCAGTTTCCCATGCTCTGCCAGCAAGGAGCTGCACAAGAAGCCATGAGGGAGCACAGCCGGGACAACCAGGACCTGAATTGGACCCAAAGAGATATTCCATGCCATAGAAAATAATGCTCAGGACATAAACTGAGGGGAGTTGGCCGGGAGCCACCAATTGCTGCTGAGGGACGAGCTCAGCATCAGTCAGAGGGTGGTGAGAAACTGCGCTGAGCATCGCTTTTTTCTCTCGGGGTTTATCAATCTGGCTCTCTTTTTCTTTTTTAATTACAAATTTTATTGTTATTAATAGTATAAGTGTTATATTTTAATTTCTCTCAGTTATTAAACTGTTCTTATCTCAAACCATAAGGGTTTTTTACCTTTTTTCTGATTCTCCTCCCTACCCCACTGGAGGTGGGTGAGACTTAGTGAGCTGCTCTGTGGCACTTAGTTGCCAGCTGGGTTGAAACAGTGACTGAAGATGAGAAACAGAAAGCAGGAGAGAATGATCAATTCCATAAAAATGTGTGCTAAACCAAAAGTGAATCAAATGTGAGGCAGTACAGGGAAAGGAGTAAAGGAGTCAGTCAGGAATTTTGCTGCGCCTCTGTATCTGTGGCTTCCCTGCGTTTTGAAGACAGTGCAGGTTTGGTTCTCTCATCATCAAAAGCTGTAGGTAGGAGCTGGAAATAGTTCAGAGATGGATCTGTGGTCTAACCCAGCAGGCACTGCTCCGTTCCTGTGTCAGTGTGTGGCTTTCTGGCTGATGCTGTGTCGTGAGAAGCAGATTGAGATGTGTGAGTTTGACAGAAGGAATAATCACTGGATCAGCAGATACAGTGTCAGAGCTGAGTCTCTGAACATATACTGTTTCTGACACCTTCAGAGAGTCAGCTGTAATTGTGCTCCATGTCAGAGGACTTAGTCACAGCCTTATTTGCTGAAGACAGTATTTTTAACGCTATTTCTTCAAAGGAACTGTGATATTTTTATGTTTTGAAGTGAGTTCAGGGCTATGAGATTTTTTTTTTTCCAAGGAGAATTGATGTATATTTTGCACAGGAGGATTAATGGTGTTTCAGCTACTGTATTATATGTCTTCCTAAAATAAAAACCACTGGAAATCCTTTTCATGTCTGTGCAGGTGCAATTAGCTGGGCTTGAGAGTGTTATCTTTTTTTATTGTAAGTGAAGTGCCAGAGGCAGAATTTTCTATCATTAATTATAGTAAAGAAGATACAGTCTGTCATTTTAAAATTTGTATCTGACTACTTAACTTGCTGCTATAACTCATATTTTTCTTCTCTTTGTTCCACCTATGTCACATTGCTTTTGATTCTCACAACCATTAAAAATCTCTTATGTTATGTTGGTAGTTGCAATTATAGAGCTGAAATGTGTGTTGATATAAGTTACTCTATCTGCTCCCACAATTGTTTTTGTCTTTATGGTAAGGTTCATTTCAATAAATTTATTTTTATGCATTTGTTAATTTGCATATTGAAGGGTATTGAATGTGTGAAGGGCATGCATGAGAATCTCTGGTTAATTGGCAGTTGTGTGTGTTAATTTCATGCAGGGGAGACCATCTCCTGAATAGCCACACACGTCCACTCCAGAGGCTAAGACACATCTTGGGTTCTGTGTGAGACAGGCTTTGATTGAGTGCACAGAATTAGGTGAAATGGAGAGGCCTCGTGTGAAAGATATATTCAAGCAAGGGCTGAAAATCTACAACGCTAACAATGCAGTTTCTTTAAAGTTAGAACAAAGAGGAAATTTCTGAGTTCTTTAAGGAATTTCTGGATGTAGAGAACACTACCTTTGGTAGGTGGGACAAAAGAGTGTTCCCTGGCCTTGCTGGTTCATAATCTGACAGCAATGGGTGCTTTGTCAAGAGTGGTGAAACGTGTGATGTGGCACTTCAGTGTGAATGGTAGCTACTGAAGCAGTACCTCAGCAGTGTTTTGCCTCTGGAATAGCTGAAGTGCTCCAGACTTTCACAGGATAACGTTTTATGGACATCATTTTCTTTAAGATCTTATGTATTTTATTTATTATTTTTGGGCCCTGTTCTGATATTGAGAATCCCATAGTTGAGGATGACCTAATTTCACAGCACCTCCTTTGATTATTTAGTTATTTTCATCACTTTGAAATGTTCTATTAGCGGTCCAGCTCTGTCCTTTTTTCCATTTGCAATCAGGGCTGTCATTTTCGCAAGAACTGTCATAATAACAACAGCAACAAAACATCTACAAATATAAGATAGAGGTTTACTCCCTTATTCTGGTTCTTGTAGACTATCCTGTAGGTTAAAAAAATGCATGAAATTATTTTTGTTGTAGGGTAGTGATAGATTTCTGCACATTAAGGTACTATTTTAATAGAATCATAGAATGTTAAGGGTTGGAAGGGAGCTTAAAAGTCACCTAGTTCCAACCCCGTGCCATGGGCAGGGACACTTTCCACTAGACCAGGTTGTTCAGACTCCCATGCAACCTGGACTTGAACACTTCCATGGATGGGGCATCCACGACCTCCCTGGGCAACCTCTTCCAGTATCTTATCACCCTCACAGTAAAGAATTTTTTTCTAATGTCTAGCCTAATTTTCCCTGCTTTCGGTTTGTGCCCATTATTCCTTGATTTATCACTACAGTTCCTGATGAAGAATGCCTCTCCCGCTTTCCTGTAGCCCCCCTTCAGATACTGGAAGGTTGAGTTCTCCAGGCAATCTTCTCTCCTCCAGGCTGCACAGCCCCCACTTTCCCAGCCTGTCTTTGTAGCGGAGGTGCTCCAATCCTCTTATCAACTTTGAGGCCTCCTCTGGATTTGTTCCAACAGTTCCATGTCCTTCTCATGTTGGTGGCACCAGAGCTGGAGGCAACACTGCAGGTGGGGTCTCACCAGAGCAGAGGAGAGGGGCAGAATTACCGCCTTCAACCTTCTGGCCACTTCTGCTTTGGATGCAGCCCTGGATTCGCTTGGCTTTTTGACACACCTGTTTAAAGGCTGGAGGCTGGAAATGAGCTGGCTCAGTAGATGGCACTCTGTCCTTTGGTTTGTCATTTACGCCACCAATGAAGCACCAAAGGAGGATAATTATTGGATCCGTCACTGGAACTTCACCGTTTCTGGGTGGTAGGAGCGCAGACAGAACAGCCTTGGGTAGCTGTGCCTGCTGGCGAGGGTCCTTCGCCTGCCGCCGCGCCGACTCCGCTCCTCCGCTCGGCCCATTTATTTCCTATTTATTCCGTGTTTGGGTGCTTTTGTGTCCCCCGTGGTCGCTGCGCGGGGCCCGGGGCGGGGCGGGGCGGTGCCCTCGGGCGGGGCGGCGCGGTGCGGGCCGGGCCGGCCGCACTTATTGCGGGCGGGCGGCGGCGATGTCCCGGCGCTAACGCGGAGCGGGACCGGCCGGCAGCGCACGGCCGCCATGGGGCGGTACTCGGGCAAGACGTGCCGCCTCATCTTCATGCTGGTGCTCACGGTCGGCTTCTTCGTGGCCGAGCTGGTGTCCGGCTACCTGGGCAACTCCATCGCGCTGGTGTCCGACTCCTTCAACATGCTGTCGGACCTCATCTCCCTGTGCGTGGGGCTCTCCACCGGGCGCATCGCCCGCCGCAGCCGCCGCGGTCCCCGCGCCACCTACGGCTACAGCCGCGCCGAGGCGGTGGGAGCGCTCAGCAACGCCGTCTTCCTCACCGCCCTCTGCTTCACCATCCTCGTGGACTCCGTCCTCCGCCTCGCCCGACCCCAGCCCATAGACGACGCCCAGCTGGTGCTCATCGTCGGCACCCTCGGCCTCGCCGTCAACGTCGTGGGGCTCCTCGTCTTCCAGGACTGGGGCGCCTGCTGCCGCCGGCGACGCCCGTCCACCCCGCCGGCCGCGGTCGCCGCGCTGCGGGATGTGCCCGGTGGCACCCCGAATGGGGAGGTGGATGAAGCAGGTGCCTTTCGGCTGCATCTTCGCCTTCCCCTCGTGTCCTGCATCTCTCCCCACCCCTCCCACCCTTCCGCATCCCTCTCCCCTTTCCGCATCCCTTCTCTCCCTCTCGTTTTCCCTCGGGACCCGCCGAGCTCTTGGCCCAATCCTCTGGGCCCTTTCAGAGCCCCAAGGCTACCCGTGGACCCTGGGGATTTCACTAAGCTTGCTCAGACACCCGCCTCCTCTTTCACCTTGTACTTTACACCGCTCTGCTGGGCGTCCCCTCGGGATGGGGGAAGGAGGCGTTGCTCAGAGAGCTGCATGGGAAATGCTTTGGCTTGTTTTTTTTCTTGTCATCTTTGAAATAAGTTGGTTTTGAGAAGGTTGATGTTTTTTCTGTTTGTAGAACTTATACACAACACAGCGTTTCTTCTTTGAATGCAGGTGATTCACCAAATGACCTAAAAAGCCCTGAAGAGGGGTCTGAGAAGAAAAAAGAGAAAAAATCTGAAGCCTTGAACATTAGAGGTATGGCATAATAGTATACTGCTAATGTTATATTAATTTCAAACACTTTCTGGTTTCCATTTCAGATTTACACACACACATGCACACAATTACCAGTAAGAAAGAGAGCAAAAGCCCACAACTCTTCTCTGTAATTGGACCCAGTTATCTTTAGCTGAAAGTTTTGGTTGTATGAAAGAGCATAGTTAATAACAAAATAGTGTTGTGCTGATTTGGCTCTGAGAGTGCTCACATTTTGATTTTTATTCTTTAGAAGGATGCAGCTGAACATTTGGAAAGGATGCAAACCTTATTGCACTAAGTTCAAGTCACTAGAGGCTTTACAGGAAGGTAACACAGGCAGATATGAGGTGCATCTTTGAGTGTCACTGCTGTAGCAGTTGAGTAGTTTTCAACTTTAAAATGTTTTTGGGAAGAAAACAAATTCTTTTAAATCCCAAGCTTGATAATGTTTTGTTGTCAGCATAAGGAAAAAGGTTCTGAAACTTGTACTTCAGCATGGTATTTTTCCAGGTCCTTGAACTGTGAACCCGTCCCTGGGACAGTCTGTGACAGGATGAGCCCTTCCTATGTTGTAATTTGGCAGATCCCTGGGAACCTGTGGAGTGAAACAGTATAGCTACTCCTAGGAATAAATTACCCACGTGTCTCTCCCTGTCTGTGTAGGTGTTTGTATGCCCACACGTTTAGGTACCTGCTCTGTGCAGAGCCAAAACCAGATGTCTTTGAGTATATGAAATATTGAGTTTGTCCCCAAGGAAAGGACGGTCAGAAACCTGAATCAGAATAGTAGTTTCAGGCTTCTTATGGTCACCTATCAGCATCTGATATTCCCCCAAGGTTGTGTAAGTTTGTATTGCATGAATTCAGCTTGAGAGGTCAGTGTGACAGTCAGGCAGCTGGGTTTGCTGGGGTTTTTTTGTGCATGTGTGTGTCTACCTGCCTTTCAAAAAGCTTTTCAGAGCTACACAAATGTGTCTGTAAGGGAAGATACTTTGGAAAATCAAACCGTGTGCTAGAGCCACAACACTTGCCTGAATGTCTAGAAGTTGGTGTCACTGGATATTGTGGCATTATAGTGGTAAGATTATCGGAGCAGGATAAGCTAACTGTCACACTCAGGGCTGGAGGGGGGAGGAATAAGAAACCAATTACTTTAGAGAAGGCCTTGCTTGCCTCAACCAGAGTGCTTAGGTGTAATGACGCTGGAAACTTTCAGAAATGTCTGAAGAATAAGGAGTTTTGTGTCGGTTACTTTAAAATTCTTGTCATCTTTTATTTTTAAAAGAAATTTTTTACTTGCTACTTTAGTACGTCAACATTGCAAAATCTATTTTTGTCTTCACAAATATTCCTTGCTTCCCTAGCCAATGCTACAGATATATCTTTTAAAATTCTGATTCAATTCTGTATTTTTCCTTTTAAGTTAATTGCATAGCTATACGTACTTCATAAATTCTTGGCAAAAAATTCTTGTGTTGTGGAATTGGAGCCTTCCTGAAAAACATGGCTGGAGAAAATGGATTGGCAGAGGAATCCCTTCCTTGATTTTAAATCTGGTAGGAACAGGAATCCATACATTCTGCATGGCAGGATTAGTTATTGTAGTATGAAATTATTCCTTTTACTTCTTGAGCAAAAGCAAAGTAGTTCAGTTAGACTTTCCAGTGCAAGCTGTTGAAAACTGTTACCTATGGGCTTACCATACTGACTTTATTTAGTAAAAATTCATTTTCAGTTCCAGCTTATAATCATAGCTTTTAGGATTTGATAGGGAAATTTGTTAATTTCTGTCTGGGCCCTAATTATGTGATGTATTACCAAGATGTACATACTAATGAAGTTAATAAAGTAAAATAAGTATTTTTCCAAATCCTGTATTCTCAATTACTAATTCACCAAAATTCCTACATACTCACTTTTTCCTTAGTTCTAAAGAAGGCTTTCTGAAACATTTTCCTGTTCTTTCTAAGCTGTGCTCTCTTGTTAGTTGCCTGGGCAATGCAATTCCATCCTGCCTGTCTCTCTTGTTAGTGCAACAGCTGATAGCCCGTGCTGAATCAGGATTATTTGTGAATGAAAAGGAAACACTGCAACTCTGTTAGGAGGAGTAAAACCCTGTGGTATTCTGCCAAATGGGGCAGAACACGCCTGACTCCAGCAGAAAGAGCTGGACTCACTAGGAGCTTGTACTTTCTTATCTGACCCAAGTGATTTGGAGGAACTCCAGAGGTTGTTGCCTTCATTCCTCACACAGATCAAGGTGCGTGTACAGAGATGGCAGGAAACAGCAGCACAGACACTGTTCTAGGGCTAAACCAGTATCCAGCATCACCAAAGGGTCAAAACTCTTTGCTGTGTTGTTAATGAGTTTTGTGGGAGCCTTTTACAGCTTCTCTAGCCCAGAGGAAGCTATTAAATGGCAGTGAAGCACTTGAAAGTGTACGTGGTAGGGATGTTATAAGGAGATGGTTCATTTTCTTCTCTCACAGCCCCCAGATAAAAAGTATTGACAAAGAAATCAACTTCATATAGGGAAAGATGTTGTGAATTAGGCATGGGTTGGAATGAAATCTTAGTTTGAACACTTAAAACTAACAAAACTGGAGTGAGTTTGAGCAATGATAGGAAGAGGGAACTTTATGTAAAGTAGTAAAAAGAAAAAGAAGAAAAATTTACTTCTTGGATTATTGTAACTCTACAGCAAGAAGACTGCTTTGGTCATTGTAGTTTAAAGAGCAGCTAAATGTGTTACTGTAAGAGCCTGTTACCTTTTGTCCAAAACCATATTTACAGATGCAAAATGAGGTACCCAGCATTCCTCTCAATGTATAGTAGTCCAGGCACTAAACCATGTGACTGACTCTCAGACCAGGTTCTGATTTTTCGCAGGTCTGAGGACTGGTAGTATTGGTGGGAAAAGTTTTAATATGATGATAATCAAGCTTGATCTGAAAATTGGAGTTTAAGGGTATTTGGAGCCGGCTTAGGTTTCACTTAGCTAATTTTTCAGATTTCAGCAGTGTCACAGAAACTGAAGGGGGAGGATAACTCTTACAGGGGGTGGTCTGCGGCTCCGCTTTCAGGGTAGAATGGATAGATTTAGTAATAAATTTTTAATTTAGATTTAAAAGTGCCAGGACCTCTTAACAATCATCACGCATTTAAGCGAGCGTGTTTGGCGTTGCCATGGCACTGCAGTTGGACAGCAGTTGCTAGCATACCCTGCACATTTAATAATGCAACCCACTCACACAGCAGTGCTTCAGAGTCAGTGTTTCCCTTGCTGTTTTTTCTGAAAGCTGTTACTGAAAACTTTGGTTATGTTATTAATGCCTGGAACATTACATTCTTCATGTCAAGTAGAACACACTTGAAAAATGCAGCATTACATCTCTCCCACGCCCCAAAAAAACCCCCAAAACAAAGCAAAAAAAACCTCAAAGCCACCCCACTAATGGAAATTGTGCCATTTGTTTCAGGTGTTCTTTTGCATGTTATGGGAGATGCACTTGGATCTGTGGTCGTGGTAGTTACTGCTTCTATCTTCTACGTACGTCCTCTGGGGGATGCTCCGTGTAATTGGCAGTGCTACATTGATCCAAGCCTGACAATAATTATGGTGTTCATCATCCTGTCTTCTGCATTCCCACTTATAAAGGAGACCTCAACTATTTTGTTGCAGATGGTCCCCAAAGGTGTTAACATGGAACTACTGAGTAAGTCAAATTTGTTGTTGAAATGCTGGTAATTTTAATGATGTATTTCAATGCATACGTTATTTGTGGAATGACATGTTTGGATTATTTACTCATAATAGCTCTAAATTCTCAAGAACTGTGAGAAATAGTCACATGCCTGTGTCCTAGCAACATGATTCAAATCTCTCTGGATTAGCTAAAGCATGCATTTTGAGAATGTGGTACTCCAACAATACATCAAAAATACCAGCTCTTGAGCTGTTAATGCTTTGTGTGTGTTGTTTGTGAAAGAAACAACACTGAGTTACAATATTTTCCAATCCTGCAGTGGCTACTTCTGAAAGGTTACCAAAACATCTTAGAAATGTCCATTAAGGTTGGTTAATTTTGTAGTTCTTAGGTGCTGTTCACCTTGGTTAATTGTGGAGTGGCACCAGGTATTTCTGGAATTCCATCATGCTCAGGGCTTAAAGAAACCAGAAGGTGTGGGGTCTTGATGGAGGAAGTGATGGTCTAAGATTTCTTCTGTGAACAGCTGGTAAATTGTCCTTAGGGAGCCTGAGGGACAGGTGGAACCCGAAAGGAAAGGTGGCCTGCTCATGCAGTCACCTGGAGGCTGAACTGAAGACAGCTGGGAGTAAAAATATTTTATCAAGTATATGTCTTCTAAAATGATAGTTTGGACACTGCCACTTTTGGAGAGGGTGCCTAGTGAGACAGCTGATAATTAGCCAGTACACCAAAGCCTCTAACACCTTTCTCTTATGTCTTCCAGCTGACAGACTAGCTCGTGTACCAGGGGTTAGCAGCCTTCATGAGGTGCACGTTTGGGAGCTTGCAAGTGGGAAGAATATTGCCACTCTCCATATCAAGTGCCAAGCCCCTACTGACTACCAAGATGCTGCTTACAAAATACGGAAGGTTTTCCACGAAGCAGGAGTCCATTCTGTGACCATCCAGCCCGAGTACGTTGACCACAAGACCTCACAGCTACTGTGCAGCTCGCCCTGCATCTCCAAAGCTTGTGACTCTCAGCTGTGCTGCAGCCAGCGGGAGCCCTCCCTGGCTAAAACTAATGGCTACATGGAGAAAAGTGATAGCTGCCTTGCTGCACGGCATAAAGGCAATGGCTCAAGGAAAAATGACATTGAAATCCCTATGGAGGAGCCAGCGGCAGAGGAGAGCGTTAAAAACGTGACAAACTGTGACGTGTCCGATGACAAATCGCAGTTGGGCAGTACACGGTTTTAGGCAGTTCCCTCTGCTCTGCATCATGTTTTCATAGAGAGAATGTGTCCTGGCTGGGAAGGGGGTCATCCGTGGTTGTAGCTGAAGTTGGTGTGGCGAAAAGATTTCTGTGCTTTAGCTGTAAACCAAAATACACCTAAAACCCCCTTGTACCTGAAATAAGGATTAAGATTTCCACCGAGGGTGTTGCATTCATCTAAGATTTTTCTGATGCAGCCTTACCCAGTTCCTTACCAAACTAAGGGTGAATTCCTGTTGTTAGAGTGGATGGTGTGTATTGCTCTCTGTCTGCACTGATGTTTGCAGTTCATGGCCAGTAGCATTGGGAAAGAAACTCTGGCCTTTCCTGCTGAAGTGAACTGTTTCTTGAAAGCCCTGTGGCCTGTTAATGATTGTACTGGGCTGAAGTACTGTATATTTACAAAGGACTTCAGTAGAGATGCTTTACTGGTACTTAAACCCCATTTTTGCATGGACAGTTCATTTTTAACAGTGACTCATCTGGCCAGTGGGGTTTGTGAATGAAACTAAGAGTGTGTAAGGGGAAGCACTCAGGAATTTTGACTTGTGTTGTTTTCTTGATTGACTCCTGCATTCAGGGACAGAGCAGAAGCTGGTGTTGCTTCTCTACGAGTAATACTGGCAGCCTAATCAGAGATGAGTGTACTAAGGAATAGACTGTTTGTCATGAAAGCAAATAAGTACCTGCTAACATCTGTACTGATTCAAGCAATTGGAAATGCAGGCAGTCATCCAATTAACTTTTATCTTGTTGACTGTTGTGATTGTTCAACTCAGTCTTTTTAAATTCTTTCTTTTCTTCTCTTGACAACAGAAGTTCCAAGAGCCACGGTCTTATTTCATCGTTATCTCTAACACTGAGTCTGTCATATTTGTGCTGAATAAATAAGCTAATGTGTTTGTTATGAACAGTTAAAATTCTGCAATTCTATTATTATGGCATAATTTAATATTGTATCAATTAAGGAAGTATCTTTAAAGTCTTGTATACAGTATTATCACTTAGATGGAGCTTTACAAAAATTAAACCAGGGAATTTTTCCTGGTTTAGTCTCAATTATTTTTTGTTGGCTGGTTTTAAAGGTCTGAGCCCTACCTTCTGCCCTGTCCTTCCTCCCCTGCCCAAAGGTAATCTCAAAGTGTATTTAGTGAAGCAGTTTATTATCTTCTTGCTGCTTGCTCTTTCTGAAAGCATGCAAGGGTGCTCTAAGGAAAACAAGGGGGTGTGCTCTGTCACCAGCACTGGATTTAGGTCAGGTGTGTTCCCCAGGTTTCTGGGAGAGGAGACCCACTACCTAATCCACACTGAGTGTAGTGCGTGGTCTCCCTGGCTATGCAGATCACATCCAGAAGATTCCAAATACATTTTTCAGGAAAAATCAGCCTTTTAGTGGCCTGGACAGGCCATTTTGTCCTTTTATTCATAGGGACACCTTTGTAAAATAGTGGTGTCTTTACCTCAGTGACACCTTAACAGAAAAGGCAAATTGATTTCCAGCCTGGGCTGGGAAAATACCAGGACCTCCTTGTAAGGATGGCTTAAAAGCAGCCAACTACCTTATTAATAAAGATGATTGCAGTAAAACAATGAATATTAAAACACACAGCAGGATATTTTACTGCTTGGAATATGGTATTTACTGAAGCAGGGATTGCAGTCTAAACAGCACATTTCTAGAATTGAAATCACCCCTTTTAAACAGACTTTTGGGTGAATTAATACATTTTGTAGCATTTCATTGTAAGTTTGTATTATATAAATTAACCTATTTGTTAATACAGTTAAGAGCTTGATCTTCCAGCCGGTTTGATTCTGTTGGCAGCAGCAGGATCTCGCTTGGCAGTTATTGCACGAGTTAATGTAAATCAGGAAACCTTGTAAGTAATTGCCCTGGCTTTTCAAAGCATGTGCCATAAAGTAAGACAGCCCTTTCTTCTGCTCTTTTTTTAAATTTCTTTCTTTTCATCTATGATGATGTCTAAATGTTGAGGTTTAGATGTAAATAAATATATTTATTGGGTTTTTGAGAACTGGAATAGAAAGCTCCCAAAATAACAACAAAGTCTATGGGAGAGCTTTCTTCCCAGATATCCTCTAAAACAAGCACCCTTTCATAATTATGCATTTGTGTCTTAAATCAGGTAATTTTTTAATATATATATTAAGTTGTTGAAAGCTATAATGCCAGGATTTACTCTGGGATTAAAGAAAACTAGTATGTGTGGTGTTGAGGCATTTGACAAAATGGACCATTTTTATTCTTTCAGTGTTAAAACTGTGGCTATGTATTTTTTTAAACTTTTAAAAGTGATGTAACATGAAAATACAATGAAATAAGATTCTTAAACTTTTTTTCTCTTGTCTGGTTGAATGTACTGTAATTGCTGCCCCTGAATAAATGAGAAAATACCAGGGATTTTAGAAATCTTCAGATCTAGAAAACAAGCAGATTTTAAATTTGCTCTATTACTTAAGCAAGCAAAACTAATGGAGCTATGTTATTTATGAGATGAACGTTGCTATTTTTGTGTAGGGACTTTCAGGGTATTCAGCTAAGGTTTCTGACCAGCATCTTTGCTTTCCTTTGAGTTCCACAACAACATATTTTCCTCCTTTGTTTTGTGTCACAACTAGGCTGTACTGGGTGTCCCCTCTCTACTTCTGTAGGAGACTTCATTCCAATCAGTGTGTGTTTTGTATTGGCTTATTTCCCTTCAGTTCTTGGCATATCTCTTCTAATTCTCTTGAAGTAGGCTTCCCTCATTTTGAAATTCAGTATATTTCCATGTTTGCCCTTATTTTTGGGTAATTGTTCTAAATTCAGTTTGTAACCCATTGCACTGTCGTAAAAGCTCTGTCCTGGCCTCTTTAGCTTAACTGCTTTGTTTCCCTCCCTGATGATTGCAGGTCGATTGTGCTGCTCTGTCCTCTTCAAGCGCTGCCTGATGATTGTCTCTCATGGCATTCGGGTTCTCGTGCAATCATTGTCCCTTTCTGTCCATTGCTGCTGGCAGCAAAGGAAATCTGCTTACATTATGGGTGACTTTCAACTGGCTGTCCGGCTAGGGTGGATCTGATCCACAGCTAGTCATACATGTGACCTAGCTGGATGATGTCAAAACCTTTGCTAGGCTTGCCAGATTGTTGTGGAGTAAAAGTGAAACCTGGAGTAAGTTAACATGACATTGGATTCAAAAGCAATTTACTATCCTTCACCTGTTGTGTGCCTTTTCTTAAAATGAATCAAATTTTTGTCATGTTTTCATATGTGCCAAAAGTGCCAATTTGATTTTAAATTTTTTTTGTTCTGTAACTTTCCAAATACAGGTCTTGCTTTTGCTCTTCATATAAAGAAAAATAACTGCTGCTATTTTTAGGAGTATTGCCTTTCTTTTACCAAGTTTTTACTTGATTTCCTTTCTGTTGTATTTTTTATAGTACTTAACTTTGGCTCATAGTGCAATCATATTTTTTTCCTCTTAATGTTTTTTATATTCTTTGTCTCTTCAATAAAAGCAGGATGGTTCTGATAGCCTGGTCATGGTGATGTACCAATGATACAGTTTAGAAATACCTTTTTATGCACTGGTTTAATTTTTGCACTCCATTCTTTTTGAATTCACCCACTTTCTGGTTTTGCTATATGACACACCTTACCATTTCAAAACACTTTTGGACCTTTAGCTTTTGCTATTCTTTCCCTCATCCGTCCCTGATTATAATCCTTACTGTCCTGAATACTCCCTTTATTCTGAACTTTGAAGGGTATATGCCAGCATCTGAATTTTCCCCAAATGAAGTTCACCACCCAAGTTCTATGGATGGTTTGATGTGAGCTACTCCAAGGACTATTTTGTGTCTGTGTAGAAGTGTTATCTAAGTAGTCATTCTGCAATATGGACATATGTATTTGTATATACTTACATTCTTTATAAACACTCTACCTGAAGCAACTTTTTAAGAAAGGTTGGTTTCTAAGCCTGGGAAGGTATAATGAAATCAGGAGGGTTCATTTATCATTCATTAACATCCTGGGGGAAAGCTTGGATCACTAACTGGAAAGCAGGCAAAAGATAATTCAAAAGTTATGAAAATTCCTTTAAGTTCTGCTACTTACTCTGCTGTACAGTGGAAGCACTTTCTATGTTCAATACTTTATTTGAACAGTGGTACCTTGATGTGAGGATGTCACTGTATAAGTGTTACATTTATGGAGCTGTGTTGCTTAAAAGTTTCCTCCAGTTTTTCTGTTCCTTAAGTGATTTAATGTGCCAAAATGTAATTTCCATGATTGCTGAATCTCACTGTGGTTTTATTAACCATTAGTGAAAAATTACTTAAAGTTTTATGTACAGCTATATTTTTATCAAAATGAAGTTTGAATGTCTTGTAAATAAAGTGTATTTTTAAAGAAATCTGTTGTTCTGAGCTTGATGTATGTTAGCAATAGGGAGCTTGGGTCAGTTTGGATAATTTTAAGACCTTTGTACGAGTGAAGTTTGTTCTCAATCTGTAAGCTTGTTAATGCTGCAAATTTTGTACGTATTTAGAAGAAAAGGGAATCAACACGCAGAAGATTTTTCTTCTGCAAACAGCCTCTCATTTGCTAATCTGGGAGTCAATTTAGAGCCCATAACTCTGGGGTTGCAGACAAGGATCTTGGCTGCATCTGGATGGGCCCTTTGCAGATGTGTTGGTACCTGGCACTGCCCACTCCTTTGGTGTTTGGCTTCTACTCGACAGCTCTCCTGCCTTCTCTGTCCTCAGCCACACCTCTGTGTGTGTGTGAGGATTTTGCCACGTGGAGGATGTTGAATGTGTATATTGTGATTCTCACTGCTGGGTTTCATGTTCTGGGTTCATGGATGTGCATGTTAGAAATGGGGTGAGGTCTAACACTACAAGTTTAGGTGCTGTTTTTTGAGCAGCAGTCATGGAGGTGCCCTCATACGTTTCTTCCTAGCATCAATATCAAGTGTCTGCCACCTGGTTTCTACCCTGTTGCATCCAATTCTCCAGTTGTTCATGTGCCTACTTATTTTGTTAATAATCAATAAGGAGACTGGTAGTTGTGCTTTTTTTTTTAAAATTATTTAATTCTTTGAGTCTGTCCATGTGACAGCTGCTACATAAATGCTGCATAGGAAATTCAGTTGGGTTTGCCCAATATGTTGCCTGTGGTCGTGTGCTTCGTTGATGTTACTCAACTTGTAGCTGATGGATGACAAGTGATTCAGAAGACAGAAATGAAAAATTTATATGGTCATTCCTGACAAATAAAATTAAAATAATACATAGAATCATAGAAAGTTAAGGGGTTGGAATGGACCTGAAAGATCACCTAGTCCCACCCCTCCTGCCATGTGCAGGAACCCCTCCCACTAGACTAGGTTTCTCAAGGCCTAGTCCGACCTGGCTTTGAATGCTATCAGGAATGGGGCATTCACAGCCTCTCTGGGCAACCTGTTCCAGTGTCTAATCATCCTCACAGTAAAGAATTTCTTCTTAATATCTAACCTAAATTTCCCCTCTTTCAGTTTGTAGCCATTATTCCTTGTCCTGTCACTACAGTTCCTGATCAAGAGTCCCTCTCCAGCTTCCCTGTATCCTCCCTTCAGATACTGGAAGGTGCTATGAGGTCTTTCCAGGAAACACTCTCTTTTCCAGAATGAATAGCCACAACTTTCTCAGCCTGTCTTTGTAGAGGAAGTGCTCCAATCCTCTTATCAACTTTGTGGCTTCCTCTGGGCTTGCTCCAACAGTTCCATGTCCTTCTCATGTTGGTAGCACAAAAGCCAGATGCAGGTGGGGTCTCATGAGAGCAGAGTAGATGGGAAGAATCCCCTCCCTCATCCCTCTGCCCACTTCTGCTTTGGATGCAGCCCAGGACACGTTTGGCCTTCTGGGCTGTGAGCACACGCTGCTGACTCACGCTGAGTTTTCATCAATCATCATCACCCACAAGTTTTTCTCCACAGGGCTGCTCTCAATCACTTCTCTGCCCAACCTGTAGGTATATCTGGGATTGCCATGACCCAGGGACAGCACCTTGCACTTCACTGTGTTGAACTTCCTGAGGTTTCCTTCAGCCCACATCTCCAGCCTGTCAAGGTCCCTCTGGATGGCATCCCTTCCCTCCAGTGTGTCGACTGCCCCACACAGCTTGGTGTGGTCAGCAAAGATGAGGGTCATTTGATAAGGGTGCTCTGGGTCCCACTCTGTGTGTCACCAGTAAAGATGCTGAATAGTACTGGCCCCAGCACCGAACCCTAGGGGCACCACTTGTCACTGATCTCCATGTGGACAGTGAGCTGTTGATCATAATTCTTTATATGCAATCATCCAGTGTTTTATCCACCGAATGGTCTGTACTATCAAATCCATGTCTCTCCAATTCGGAGACAAGGATGTTGTGCAGGACAATGTCAGACACTTTGCATGAGTCCACGTAGATGGTGCCTGTTGCTCTGCCCCTGTGCACCAGTGCTGTAGCTGCATGACAGAAGGTCACCAAATCTGTCAGGCATTATTTCCACTTTGTAAAGCCATGGTGGCTGTTGCCAGTCACCTCTTTGTTTTCCATGTGCCCTAGCATAGCTTCCAGGAGAATCTGCTCCATGATCTTGCCTGGCAGAGAGGTGAGACAGACATAGATGTAGTTGAGAGCCTAAGCCTTCTCTTTGTCCAGGGTACCCAGGTCTCCCATTTCCTTACAGAGAGGGAAGATATGCTGAAGAAGAAAAAGAAAATACTAACAGAAAATAAATGTTGAGGGTTTAACCTAATCATTATGAGTTGTACGTGAAAATGACTGCAGCAATGCTGCCCAAGTGATTCTGAGATTATTTTTCAAAAATATGAGATAATACTCTGATCAAGAAATGTTGAAAACCCACGATTTTAGGACAAGAGAACAAGGGCTGATAGATTTGGTGTGTGTAGTTTTAATGCTGACATGTAAGGAACAGTTTTCCAGCTGCACAGACTGACGAGACTGACATAAGGCATTTGACATTCAAGGATTTCTCTACACAGAGGCCATTATTTTGTAACTGAGTCCTTCTGGAGGAGAAGGTATTTTCCACATCAGAGGGCTAATACTGTTTTGGTATTTTTCTACTCTCTAAGAAGCCACAGAAATGAGTTTGAGCTGGATGTGGTAGGTTGTGTTTTTAAAAATAGCTTCTATAGAAAATCCACAACGTGTATGGCTTCTTATCCATCCAATATTTATGTATGCAAAATGTTTATGCATTCAAGTTATAACATATATTTGCAATTACAGTTTGTGGGGTTTCCAACTGTGTGGTTTTAAACCCACACCCTTCTGTAAGGGTATTTTAGGTGGCTGCTATGGATTCCCCACAATTGTGTGCATGTCTATCAGCTGAGGGCAAGTGCTTTCTAATCTGGTGGAGATCCTGTTCTGACCCAAAGCTGTAGCAAGAAGTGAGGAAATAACAATGATCATGAATGAGGGATGAAGGGTGAGTTAAATTCTCTGGAAAATATAGAATGTATTTTGGGTGAAGGTAGTGAGTCTTCCAGTTAGGGTAAGGAGGAGGTTGAGTAAAACTGGGAGTAAGAGACATACAATGAAAAGCCAAGGGAAGTAAAAGAGGTATTCAGCAGGGATGAGGAAAACACTGTCTCTTCAAGGACACAAGCTTTGCACTGTGATCCAAATATGGAATTTACTGTTGAGTCCTCATCATATTTTACAGGCTGAGAGTTACTTTGCTATAAAATGGTAGCTGGAAAGGCATTATTGCAATGCTTGACATCAGGTCTCTAGAGAAGTCACTAGAGCAGTACCATAGGTTTGTGGTTGAACTTGTCTCTGCTAAAATGACATTGGCTGTCTGATGAAAGAAGAACATATCTTGGCCAACAGAGATAGCAGGCATCTGAATAACCATGAATTATCATCAACCACTTGTATATCAGTCAATTAATTATATCTGGGAACATTCCTAGGTACAGAGAGCAGCCGGCACACAAAAGCTTGCATCTGTGCTAGTGAATACTGTTCCCTTCAGGAGAAGGTGGCTCCCTGCTGATGGCCAACTCAGATTAGGTAGGTCCTTGACTCTGGACTGTGCCAGGTAACGGCTGGGCAAGCAGTAATTGCTTGAACACCTTGCTAATACAGATGATCATGGTTCATTCCCAGTTGTGGTTTAACTTGCCAGTATTGATGAGCCCTTGGTCCCTGACCCTCTGCTCTGTTTTGCAAGGTAGCAGAACCTGCAGGTAGAAGAGGAGATGAAGCTGGTGGTAGTTTCTTGGGCTCTAGGGTTGGAAGGTTTCCTCTTTTTCTCAGCTATGCTGTGCTGCATCAGTGCACAGGGCAAGCTGGGAGGGGAAAGGCTGCCCAGATCAGCAGTGCAGTCAGCAGATAACACTATCTTCCCAGCTACTTGCACGGCTCTGGAAACAAAAGGCGCAAGGCAAGTGGCACATTCGATGTGGTGCTGCACTTTGCTTTACCTCCTCCCAGTCCCAGTGCGTTCCTATTTTTTTTCAGTGTTCACCCATGTTTAGTAACACTCTGTGTCTCTTTAACCTCTGTGTTGCTGACCACTCTGTGGTGAGGAGGTGGAAACAAAACTACAGTAAAAGGCTTCAGAGTACATATGGGAAAATAACCTGGTGATGACATTATACAAGTCATTGACATGACAGAGTATGTCCACAGCCTTTTTTTCAATAAACACCTTAAAAATTAATCATGTAAAAAGCATCTGATGTGGAGTTGGTCCCCCACATTTTAAATCAGGAAGCACTACAGGCAGTGGAAATTCAGCACAGTGAATGCCATGACATCTTGTAGGGCAGCACTTGCTTTAGTTAGCAGTTTCGTATTAGCGTTGCATAAGAAGTAAGGATGGTAGGCCTTCTGCATACCCCAGGTTAATTTGCCCAAACTGGTCACAGAAGTTGTTTTCATATGGCTGGGCTTTAACTACCCAGCAGCATGTAGGGTCTGCACTGTGATAAAACACTCACCAGCAGCACAGTACCTGCAGCTCTTGTACTGGCTGGTGCACACTTCAAAGAATTGCCCCCAAATTATTTTGGGGACATTGCCATCTGGGGATCACCTTTCTACTCATGAACATGCCTGGCATGTAATTTCCAAGAATGTAAATGAGTGTTCAGTGAGCCCGAAATTATCTGGATGTAGTGTGATAACTCATGACAGAGGAAGATAATCATGGCCCTCGTGGCCTTCGCATAAGGCTCAGAGGAGCTGCTTCCCAGCCTTCCCTGAGGAGGAAGAGAGTCCTGCTTCTGGCCCAGAGCCACACCAGCTCCTGGAGGAGAAGACTTGTGGTGGATCATCTGCTCCACACATCTGTGCCTATGCTGTGGCAAAGGAACATTGTGCATCCCCCAGGACAAACAACTTCAGCTGCTGATGGGGAAGGATTTCGTGAGGTTTTCAGAGAGGCAAGAGTGGGAACCTGTGCAGCTCCCTCAGTGCCCTCCACAAACCCTGTTCTCTGAGTGCCAGCTGTGCTTTCCAGCATAGTTCCTGTGGCCATTTAGAAGTGGGCAGTGGTGTAAGCATCTTTCTGCCTCCTACTCCTGATGCTTTTTACTTGAAGGGAAGTGACTTACTTGAAAATGTATTGAGGCATTTTTACAATTTCACTTGATTCCCATTGTCTCCAGACATGCGTTCTAAAATTTGTTTGCAGTAACTCCTATTTCCTGTGCACTTTAGTATCTGAAATATGAAATCTGGTCTTAACCAGCCATCTCCTTACACTCACAGTGACATCAAGTCCATCTAACCCTGAAAGTAACCCTGACCCAACTTTTATGCTAATATGCTGGCGCTGTGTGCCTCCACTTAAAAATAAGAAAAAAGCAAGAACAAAGATCCCAAGGTATAGTTCTCTTGAGGTCTATGAAATTCTATAAATGATTAAATGGATTATGCTTCCTCCTGCTTGTATGGCAGAGTATTGCTTCTTCAAGAAGTAACTGACTGACCTTTTTGGGTTAGTAGTTGGGCTGACATGAAGGCTGTTCCCAAAGCCTCCTTTTGGCAGACAGAGTATCAATGTCCTTGTGCTTCTTTGCCATCCCAAGAAGGAAGGGATTTGGCTCCTGAGGCAGGAACACGAAGCAAACTATCTGCTGGTGGAAGCAAGCACGTGTATGTTGGCTAAAAGGAAGTTATGGCTATTTTCACCAGCTGAAAATCTGTCCCTGTGCTCTGCCTTTCTCCACATGGCAGGGAACTGGGCTGCCAGCACAGCAAGGAGGGGTTACACAGCGACTCAGCCATCACCTTAAGGGGATGAAAATTTACTTTTCTGCCAACAGTGGGGATTTCCAGGGACCATGGAGCAGTAAGGCAATCATCCCTCTCTCCTGTTGGTTCCTGCACATGTATATATACTATTTATGGAAGAAGTTAAAGGCTTCTGCAAATTATTTTATATTTGCAACCCTCAACTAACACTGATGTTAAGTTTTCTTCTGAAAGGCAAATACAGTCTCTCTAAGCACTTTGTGTCCTGGCCAAAGAATAATCATGTGAGGCAGCAGCAATGGGAGACTGAGGGGAACAAAGAGGATCCTGGGTCACAGAGCCCTTTCAAAGTAGTTGTTCACTTGGCCAAAGAGTTCGGCAGCGTGCCTGTGCCTTCTTTGAGTCCAGCCTCTCTGTACAGCCCCATGCCTGCTCTGCGTGGGTCAGGGAAACCTTCTTTGTATGGGACACACACACACACACACAAAGCAGAAAACATTCTGGGCAAATGCAGCTTCAGGACAAGGATCCATAAGGAAGAGACAGATGGAGTCTCTTGTAGAATGGAAGTTGTTTCCACAGCAAGAGCCAGCAGCAGTGGCTCTGATGGAGAAATGTCTCATATTTAGGGTACACACACATTTATGCACGTATTTATTTTTGCATGCACACACACGTGTATGCACACACACGTATGATACTGACCATATATGACCATATTTATTACCATTCAGCAAGTGCAAGTTTTCCTTTAGTCACAATGTCATACAAATACAGCTTACTGGGTGTCCTTGGTGTCTTCTCTTTGGTGTATCCTTCCTGCTCCTCACTTTGAAATTGGACCAATTCAGTATGTCAGGATTTCACTGTTGCCCTTTAACTAGCTGTGTGTGTGCCTGGCAGGAAATACCAGCGTCTCCATCAGGGTTTTGTGTGTCGGGTGTATCTTCTGTACCATCACCGAGCACTGCCATGTGGATCTCAGCTGTGTCAGGCAGTTTTCTGCTAGGTACTGAAGCTGTGTAAAGTACAGAGGCATAGTAAGTGGACTTTCATTGTTCTGGGGTTCACGATGACTTTCCCTGCTGTGGTTGATCTGGGTAGAGAGGAGAACAAAGGCGGTCTTTAAAAGTTAGCTAGACATGTACAGGGAGAAAAGAAGAGGTCATGAATGGCCAAATATAGACAGTCCCCTTGGAAAAGCCCTCCGACTGCTTTGTTCAGTGGGTAGTTGCTACTACAGTACGTTTTTTGGCTGGCAACAACGACCACAATCTGACCAGCTCTTATCATCCCTCTTCAAGCATGCCGAGTCCTGCTCCACCCTGCCTCTATCTGGGGACTCCAAACTTTGGCCCCTCCAATCCCTTTGATTATTTTCCTTCTGCTTGCTCTTCTCAGATGTTTTCTCCCTTGTCATCCAGGGGCCCCCTAATCTCCTTTCTTCCTCGCCCATGTGTTCAGGGTTGCCAATCTCTCCCTCCCCGTTGTGCTGCTGGCCACCTTGCACTTGCTTTCTGCTTGGAGTCCTCCTTAGCTTAGTCCTGGAAAAAAATCAAAAAGGGAAGCATTCAGAGTGACCAGGTCTAGGGCTTGAAAGAGCACCCAGCTTGAAAACTAACTGGCTCTTTACAGAACTGCTGTTCATTTTTATATCTAGACCTGGAGGTCAAATATACACTGCTGGCCAATTTTCCCTTTTTTATTGAAAACTGTCAAGTGGTGCTTTAGAGGTTAGGAAGTTTGAATATGTGAAAACTCAGCTTAGTTACTGTGGCTAAGTTGAAGTGTTTTTTAACACTATTACTACTACCACTAACATGAAAAGGAAAGGCTGTGGTGACTAGTTTCAAGCAATTTGGAGAAGTGGATCAATACAAAGACACTCTGCAATACTACTGCTTAAGGAAATGCTTGTGAACCCTCAAAGCTTTCGTGGGAAACCATGTAAAATCAGGGCTATGGGAAGTGTTTGGCTAGACTGTTTTCCACAGCCTCCCTCAGGGTCAGAAGGTGACTCCAAGACAAAGCTCCCTCCAGCTGCTGAGTGTTCTCCCTTTGGCAAACACCACAGATAATATCCAGACCATCCTTGAGGTCCTGCTCATCCACAGCACCGATAAACCACACCTTTTTAAAATTAGCTTTTTGTCTTATTTGAGACTAGGCTGGTTAGACTGCAGTCAGCTGGGTCTGCCACAAGGCTGTCCTGTGCTTGGCCTGTTCCCTTCTGCCTTTGCCACTTTGGTCCATCTGCCTGCCTCCCAACAGCAGTGCTTGAAAAATTCCAGAACATCTTCTGATACATGATTTTTCTCAAGACACTGAGAGCATTTTAGGGCACTCGGGGTGAGGACAAAGTCAAGAAGGATGCACCTTCTCTTGTTCTCGATTTAGTGTTTGGGGTGGGGAAGAAAAGAGGGTGTTTTGGGTTCAGTTAGAATAGAGGTTTATACGTGCTCTTTACTCAGCGCTCTCTGCTTTAGCATAAACCTCCTGACCCCTGAGGAACTGGCACTGTCATGATAACAAGCAGACATTATGGGTTAATGGCTATAATAACCTTTCATATGGTAAAAGATTTCCAGGGTTTACAGCTTTGAACCTGTTCTCCTATACCAGTTAATACAACTGTATTTACAAAAGTGATTACAAGAGCACTTGTCTTGAGATAGGCAACTTTTCTTGTATGAATTATTAAACAATTCTGACTAATTTGACTACTGTTATACTTTTAAAGGAAAGAAGTGTAACAGATCTTGAGCAAAGATTCCAGGCACTTAACCTTTTAATCTGATGAATTAAAAGTGAAGTTCAGCTGATTTGAAAGACTGGTGGTTAATGAAAAATGAATTTCAGCTGATTTGGAAGACAGGTGATGCCACCTTCACTGAGACCATGGGCACTGCAAGACCTGTGGGACTGAACTTCATGAACTTCCACTCTGACACCCATCACTGCTGTTTATTTTTCCTGACTGAGCCAATGCCTCTGTCCTCTTAATTATTTTGTTTTTAATCCCCCCTCTCCTTTAGGCTTTCAGTGATAAGACTACGTTAATAAGGCTGAATTTTGTTTGCCCAGCTGCATATCATGGAGCAACACTCTGAAGTCTTGTTTGACCACATACTAAGGGGTAAATGCTTAAAAATTATAATCTGTGTAGAAATATACTAAAGTTTATTGCTCTAAATATTACTAATTGTTCTTTTATTAGAAGAGCACTTAAGAACAAAGGTCAGAGCCCTGTTTTTCCAGACATACTAGAAACATAAAATGAGTGGCACTTCTGAGCCTGAAGAGTTTAAAATGTAGATGAAATTCTCAAACTTCTGGTTGATTTGGGGATTTTTTTGATGTGAGTTTTGCTTTTAGTGGTGTTTGGAGTGATTAGCCAGGCTAGCTATGGTGAAAGGGGTGTCAGGATCCTGTGTAACTATTGTTTCTTGGTTGTTTTGTCTTGACTTCAGATTTAGTGGTGCTGAGTCCAGTTACGAGTTGGTACATCAGGATTTATGCATGTGGCTCTATTTTAATCAGTAGACTCATTGATTTCAGTGGTTCTATAAATAGCTTAGGCTTAGTAAAGAGGCTAAGAAGTTAATGAGTCTGTTCTCCAGCTCTGAAAGGAATTCTCAGACTGGCTCCCAGTGCCTATGTCAAGTTTTGTGCTTCACCTGTGGATTCAGAAGGGAAGTTATTTGGTCCTTGGTCACAGGCCTGTGGCAGTCAAGGGGTGATATCTTATTTTGGCAATATGATTTAATTAATGTTTTTCAAGAAATATGTAATGAAGTCCTATGTGTAAAGTAACAACCTTTACTTTTATGGAAATTGTGCTGAATTGGAGTTGTCTGGGAGCATAGCTCTGTACTACTATCAGGAATTTTATTATCTGCCTGAAGCAGTTCCTTTTTTTGTTATCTGTTTACCACACTGTGTAGTCTGAAATCTGCTTTATGTAAGCGGTACACAGAACAACTTCAGCACTTATTTTAAGCTGTGTGGGTTTCCTAATGAGCAAGTAATGAGCTACGTAACATGTTTTTTGAAAGCATGCACCTCTTCTTTCACACTACCCAAGGTTTAGAAGCTGTTCAGTGGTAAGAGAACCATGCATTTACATGGTAGTTCCCTGGCAGTCTTGCATGGTCCTTAAAAACATGACCCCCATGAGCTGCCCTCCCCTACAGTTTCAGTCAGACACTTGTGTCTCAGAATGAAATAAGGTAACTTAATGTAAACTGAATGACACTTTAGTTTTTATTCAGCAGGAAAGATCAGACTGAGTTATGATATCACTGTTATCTTCGTGAAGCCTTTGGTTGCACGTGCATCTGTCTGGGTCTGATGCAACTAAGCAGGGTCCAATTCAGTGCTTGCTTGAGTGACAGTAAAAGTGTCTTGCTTAGACTTTGGTTTTTTTTCTGAGGGCTGGAAGATGACTGTTATCTCTTGTCCCCATCCCCCATCTATACACACAATCCCCCAGGGGAAGGTGAGATGTCAGTAAAACTGAGAAATTTTATAGGAATTCATACTAAATGGTGGGAAGAGTGAAGGCTGAGTCAGACTTCACCTTTAGACTTGAAGATCAGCATAATCTCCCTCCAGAGCCATGATGTAAGAGCCTGACTTTAATTGTTGCTCTCTTTGCCTTGACTTAAGCCAGAGATGCAAGCCAGATAAATATCGTACTGAGCTAAATCTTTCACTTGTGGTAGCTTCATAATGATATTGCAAATGGAATTAATCCTGGTTCATGCTGGAATAAATCAAGGGAGGGTCAGTGCCATGGTATCTTGAATTCTCAGTAAGAAGTCTAATCTGAAGTGCAATAGGTTTAAAATCTTAGTGATCTTACTAGGCACTGGATCATGGTCAAAGTTACAGTTTTTGATGACTGGTTGAATTTTGGTATCAACAAAAGGTTTGCTCTTGAGTCAGTAATAATTGTAATAATGATTCATAGAAGAGACAGAAAGCAGTGGTCAAAGGTGAGATGAATCATGCTACCAGTGAAGCCCCATTTTGCTACTGATTCATGCTTTCTTAAGCTGGAAGAAAGAGTGATTTTCTGTAAAGCAGCTATGAGAGAGGCTTCAGGAAAATCTAAATTTTTAAACTACAAACAAAAGCATCCCGCACCTGTTTAAAACCAGCATTTTCTCTCCTCATTGACAGTACTAAATATACTCCTGGTTCTCTACCCTTATACATGAATGCACACAGAATGAGACTGGCAATGCTGTGCTGTGGACACCACGGCTGTTCCTCCAGCGCTGCCAGGAGAAGCTGCAGCCTGGAGCAGGTTGTGAGGAACCTGGAACTGTGCTAGCTGCTGTCCCTCTGCCCAGGAGGGACATGGCCTCATAATATTCCCTTCATGCTCTTCATTTTCATCTCTTTATTCAAGGTGCTGCAGGCCAAATTGTCACCAGTGTCACATTGCCATCTGCAGTACTTTAGCTACAGAGGCAGGGTCAGGTCTTTGATACCACTAGTTGAATTCAGTGTGTTGAATATCCAAGTTCACTGAGGTCCTTACAGGGACAGAAGGCAGCTTTATGGGGTTTTGGATGTGGGAGGAACCTCTTGCTGGACTCCTGACCCATTCTTTTGCTTAAATCAGTGTTGGAGAGGATACATTTTTTCAAAGCACTGGCCGGTTAATGTGTGCTAAGAACCCCTCCCAAAACAGCAGCACTTAGGTGTGCTCAGTGCAAACAATCCCAGAGTAATAAAACCAAGTATTTCAAGATGTTTTTTGACAAAAGCAGACAAAAAAACTTGGGGGAGGAGATTGGTGCTGGTTGACTGTAGACTGAGTGGTGCATTGTCTCACAGTATTCCTCATACAAGGAAACTAATGAATAAACCAGGAACCTTAGGGCCAGCCTTCAGGTGAAGTATGAAGCAAGGTTTAAAGAAGTATGTAAAGGAAGACCTCTGCACAGTACTGATCTTAACTTCCCTTTCGCCCAAAATATGACTTATAAGCCTAATAGGTGAAATTTCTCCTGCAGAAAAAATATCCTTTAGGGAGTTCGTTTGCAGCATTATAAACAGAACCACATAGTCACCTAAAAAACAGAATACTACAAGATTTCTTGATAACATACTTAATAAACCACTGTGGATATTAGTGGGCAATGCTGAAAACAGGTGGTGTTAAAATAGTACTTATTGGAAGGAAAGTAATACTGAACATGCTTCAGAAGAACACAACAAATTTCAGGTTTGAAAATCTTAAGAAATTAATCATCCAAGGTGATCTTTGTTAAATTAGATTTCTGTCTCAAAGGAAATTGCCTGAAAGAACATATTTTTTCTTCGCTCTAAGGGAAGGGTTTTTTCAGATATCTTCCCATTTACCATTAAACTCTGGTGAGTGTGGAGTTAAAGCATTTTCAAGATAAATTTCTGCATGGTATGATAAAGAACTGGGAGATATAAACAGTTCTAGGAAGGCTATTTTATATTTGATTGCAGCAGACTGATGATCCTTATTGGTATATATTATTTTTACAGTCATTTTTTCCTGTATTGTAATTTCAGAGAAAGTTGAAAGATTTTATTCAGTCTCCACCTTGGGACACTAAGAGTCTGCCCAAGGTTTTGCTTAGCAAAAGATTAAACATATCTGGTGGGACATAACGATGATGGAGTTGAGATCCATGCTCAGGGAGGACTGGAAAAAAGAGCTGGAAGTTAGAGGTTTCCCACAGTAAAAGTGGTAAAATATTCCAAGTCATAGAATTACAGAATCATAGAACATCTTAAGTTGGAAGGGACCCACAAGGATCATCCAGCTTCTGGCCGTGACCAAGACAGTTTCTGTGAGCGTTGTCCAAACACTTGAGCTCTGTCAGGCTTGGTGCTGTGACCACTTTCCTGGGGAGCCTCTTCCATTGCCTGACCCTCCTCTGAGTGAGGAAACTTTTTCTAATACCCAGCCTAAACCTCCCCTGACACAACTTCAGGCCATTCCCTTGAGTACTGTCACTGGTCACCACAGAGAAGAAATAAGTGCCTGCCCCTCTGAAGTATAAGTGTAAGTATTAGAAAGAAAGATACAGTAGAAAAAAAAATATTTCAAAGTCTAGAAATTATTAAGGAAGAGCTATAAGAAATATTAACTAAAGGCTGTCTCATTTCCTTTCATCTGAAACCCTTCCTCCAAAAACTTTGAAATTTTTTTTCTGAATATTCCTCTGATTTTGGGCTGCCTTCTGAGCTGGGAGGAAACTTGTCTATTCTAAAAGGCCAAACAAAGTTCTAAGTTAAAAAATAAACCAAACCAACCCACCACTCCAAACCCAGTCTCTTTAATTACAAGTGCTTATCAAATATTTTCTTGCAGTCTGTTGAAATTATTTTTTAGTCATTTCTTCACTGATGTGCGTGACAGTCCTTGTTTCTTTTCTGTGCTAGAAAATAGTAGATTAGGTGTTATCATTGCTGCATGCTACAAGCAGTAGGCACAAAGGTAGCGATACCTGTGACGCAGGAATCCACTGGTGTTTTTGACGTTTGAGGCATTTCAAATAAAAGTCAGTGATGTGGAAATAAAAGAGAAGTTCATCTAGGATAATTAACAGTTTGAACCCAATAACTCTCACAAACTGTAATAGGCAAGAATGTTCCATTGCACTTTCTCCTCTTCAATGGACATATCTGATTTTCTTTGCAGATGATTAAAGTCTCACTGGCCAGGCGTAAGAGATGACCTCTTTTGCCTGTAAGGAGTGCAATGCCCTGGACACAAGTTACATGCATCTTCTAATTTCAGGACATGCCAACACTGCTGAGCCTTCCCTGGAGGCTGGGAGGTCCAACATTCAGCTCTTCTTTCTGCCGCTGCACGACAGTTCCCTATGTTAAATTTATCTAGCACAGTACCAGGGCCAGTTTGAAGTGGAAGTGGTTTCCCTTGCAGAAAGCATTCCTTACTTGAGTAGACAAAATGCTGACAAAAGATGGAAAATTACTTCTCTGTAGCCAGGAGATGTGATGTGGGGATTCGCAACTAGAAGTCAAAGTTGCAGAGTGTTTCTTAAAAAAAGAAAAAAAGTTACTGTTTGCTGAAAAAGGCCAATAAAACAGAGGAAGAATGAAACTTTTGACCAAATTGCAAGACGTCATGACCGGACCTCTGCCTACACAGCAGTTCCATTCGGATCCATGACGCAGATCCCGGAGCCCATTTGTGCAAGTTATTGGAGCAATCTGGTGGCAGGGAGTTTGCTGCTGTGCTATCAGCCTTTCCTAGTGGCCGTTGAGTTCACCTTATGATTTGAGTTCACCTGTGAGGTGGTTAACAACCCTTTGAGAATTTGCTCTTTGTATGTAAAGATGGATTGTATACCCTGAACTCTCTTAACCTCTGGATGCTATAAATGGCTGTATGTCCTTGATGCACAGGTTTTTTTGCAAACAAGGCCCATTCAATGCACACCTTGAGCGAAGGCACCAGCCTGTGGGCTATCTGTGTCCACAGGCTCCTTTTGTCTTCCTAGGGCAGAGGTCACCTCTGGGCCACTGACAACAACCATTCGTCCCATTCCTGCCTCCCATTTGTATCATTCCCCAGTGCCCTGAATGAGATCAACCTCTGCCTGCATGGACAAACAAGAAATCATTTGCTCAAGGCTCAATCTCAGTCCTCACAACTGGTCTATTTGTCTCATTTTACAGCTGCTTTTCACCAAAGCTTCTGAGCACAGCTCCTGAGAAATCAGTAACAACAGCAGCTGCTAGAGGATTTTTTGGAATGTCTGGTGTTTCACACCTCTCAGAGAAAACCTATCCTTGGGATGAGTTTTTATCTGCCTTCAATTTCCTTTTTCTCTTGTGTCCCTATCATTGATCTAATTTATTAACTTTTTTTAAAATTGTTTTGAGATTATACATGCTTTGCTAGCAGCTTGAGGTGTTGCATGCTCAGGTATGATGTGAGTGTGGTTCTTAGGGGATAAATGCTGCCTTACCCTAGAAAAAGAACAGTTAGAGGCGAGAAGAAAGGCAGGACCTCTGCCCCATGGATGAGTGAGGGAACTGGTGCTGAGTGAGCTGGTGCTTTGCTAAAGACCCCAGCTGCATGAACTGCACTGGTGGCAGCAGGGCTCTCAGCTTCCTTCTGTGCCTGGGACCTCTCAGGGTGGACTGTGGCCAGGGAAGGGATGTGCTGGATGTATGTACAACATCTGTATAGGAGGACCTCTCGGCACTGCAAGGGTGCATAGTCACAGAGCAGGGGGAAAGAGCCTTAGCCTGCAGAATATGTAGATATGGCAGGTAGGGACTAGATTTATCAGTGGATTTGGCAGTGTTAGCTTTACAGTTTTACAGTTGAACTTGATGATCTTAAAGATCTTTTCCAACCTAAATAATTACATAATAGTGTGATGTGTTTTCTTCAGGTTTTTCAGTTGGTTTTGTCCCCCACCAAGAACACTAGAAACCCCCTTTCTCCCCAGTGAAAGCTGAAGTCACCCATGAGTTCATTAGGTGGGTGGCTTAATAACCCCCTGCAACAAGAGCAGTCTTGCCATGATGCAGTGCCTGCTGGTGGCACTGAGGTTTGTACAAGCAGGGCTGTGTGCCCCAAGGGCACAGTACTGCCTGCACCTGGAGCTGGGCAAGATCCTTAAGGGAGGTTTAATCTCCAGATAGCAGAATCTTTATGGCCTTGTGGGATGGACACTCAGGCTCTGAGACTGATTTTGTCTATCATACTTCTTGAAGGAGACAGGGAGCATTACAAGATGAGGAACTACTGCCTGTTTAGTGAATTTTCACTCAAACCTTCCATTTATTTCAGTGGGCTGTAGATATATATATTTATATCCCACCTCATTTAACTGTGCTTCAATGCCAGCTTGTACCAGTCTTTTATTCCGAGGTTAATTTTAATTGCAGGTATAAAATAACTTGAAGAACTGAGTTGAATAATTTCCTCTCATAAACCTGGCAATAAATATGCATCGGGTAACTGAGCTGTTGCTGAATCATAGCTACCCCTCAATAGCACAAAGGCGCACGGGTGCTCGCAGTGGCGTGGTTTGACGGGCATGGGGATGTGGATGCTGATGAAGTTTGCCTGCTGTGATGAACGCTATGGAAATGATCCCTCTAGTGGGCACTTGGAAAATTAACCGGTGGTGCTGCTTGTCAGTGCGAGAAGTCTAAGCAGTGAATGAATGAAAAAGTGGCCCAATATTAGGGAAAAACACGCCCAAACAATGAAAGAGACAGACATATTTTCTTAAACTTTACCACTGTTATAAGATGTTAAGGTAGTTGTTATGAGAAGTGGTAAACGTCACCAAAAGCTCATTCAAGTGACTTTTGCAAAACTCTTTAAAACAATTTTATTTAGATTTTATTTTCAATGAAATAATGAGATCTTTCTTATGTGTTATCGTCTTCTTTGGAGATAGTTATACATATCCTCTCCTTGTGAGAGAAAAAGAGTAAACTATTTATCAAGTGCTTTCTGAATGATCAGGGGAAAAAAACCCCTCTGTTGCAATTTCTTCCTTGAGAAAGCATAAATTCTTTTTATGGAAGCAACTTTTAAATTTTTCTGTCTTTTCCAAGAGATTTCAAAAATATTTCCAAGAGATTTAAACAAGTTTACAACCAAGAAACAAAGCCAGGATTTGTGCTCTAACAAGCATTGTAGGCAAGACCTGCTTCTAGGCCCGAGCCACCATGTGCCTCTTGTTACCGTCATTACTCAGAGTTAGCACCTCTTGTTAAGAGCAGAACATAAAGCATCGAGCCTGCTAGTCCCTCTAACAGAAGTGTGCACTGAAGTCGCTGCGTGCTCTGCCTGGGCAAGGAGTGTGTGATACTAAACAGTGTCTGATGGTGGTCTGAGGTGTTAATTGTATTCAGCTGCCTTGAAACGATTTGTAATGAACAGTTTCTTGTTGTTGATATTGTAACAAACCTTTGCAGAATAGGCTGAGGCAGCCTCTTCAGCCAGCTGCTCCCTGTGTGATCTGGTGGTATACTGCTCCAAGCTTTCCTGCGGGATCAATAGTGTAACCCTACGTTGCACTGTTTCCTTGTGTAAGGATAAATCTGACAGCTTGTGGATACACCTCCAGGTGACCCCATGCCTCTATGAATTATAGGCTCTTGTTGCCAGCCCCTTGCTCGGCTCGCTGGAGGAAGGGATGGCTGTAGACAAGAGTTATGCTACTGAAATCTGATTCCTTTTGAGTTTGTGCTCTACCTCCTTCTAACCTCTCCTATGTATAACTAGTGTTTCCCTTCCCAAGTCCTCCATCCCGCGGCTGCTCTGTGCCTCCCACTCGCTGGGGTGTCCTGAGCAAAAAATGGTGCCTGCTCTGCCAGGTGAGCCACAGAACCCACCCTGTTCCTGACCCTATGTAAGTTCCTGCCTCAACCCAGCTGGGTGCCCAGCCAAGGGCAGACCTCTTGAGATGTTCTTCTCTGAGCCATGCAGTCACATTGCTAATAGCTCTTTTCAAGGTGAGAGTTTCAAATGATTTTGTTTTCAGACTTCTCTTGAGATGTGAGAAGGTAGGGCCCCAGAAGGAGATGTTCATGTGCCAGTCAGACAGAGAGTGGCAATTTCATTCCCTTGCGTGTGGCTACACAGAAGGTGTGTGCTGATAAGTTTTGCCACTCATGCTTCATGCTTGTCCATGCTGCAGCTCCATGAAGCTTTGGTAGAAGAGATCCATCTCTGGAACTAGACTGCAGCTTCAGTGTATAATCCACTAATATTTTCACTCTCCCGATATGTTCTTTTGCTCTCTTATTGGATGGTGTCCTTCCTTACTCTGTGAGACTAAGTCTGTCTCATTTGGGGGCTAATATAGAAGTGTTCTTTCTATTATATTCCCAATATAAAAGTTCTGGATGAAAATTAGCATGTACTGGGGGCAGAAAAAACGAGAGATGGGAGCAGAAAAAGAGACAGTAACTTGATACCAGCCTGAGGCTGAGTGGTGACTTGGTATCACTACACAGCATTGTGTTCCCTGAAATTTTGAAGCAATTTCAAAGAGGGAGAGGAATAGCATGGTTTTACGTAACAATGGAACTGGTTCTTGTGAAGAATTTCACTGTCATGCATTAAATATTAAATGCTTCCGAGTAGAGATGTTTGAAGTTTTGACAACAGTTGTAACTTCCCTTGATGTCATATGCAAAGTTAATATCTTGTGGCATTTTAGTTTGGATTTAAATCATATCTGAGCTAAAGGAGTTTGTCATGTTTGTGGTTCACTTGACAATGTTATGAAGTCACTGAAATGTATGGAATTGACACTTTGTGGGTATTAATCACAGAATAAATGTTTGGATCACTTATTAAAACCACTATTGCATTAGATAAAAGTGTCTGTGGAAAAATATTTGCTTTGCAAAGAACTACTGAAGTATTTCATCAAGCTTTGACTTCAACACACTGGTAAGAGTGTGGTTCCAGTGAGTGGTGCTCACCAAGTTCCCCACTCACTTGTCTTTGTAGAGAGGATGCTTTTTTTAGAGTTGGGATTTTTTCTTCTCCTAGTCTGTAGATTTTCCCAATGTGCAATGGAAACAAAGGACTTCTCATGACTGTTTTAACTGTACTTTAGGGAATCATTTTTGGAGAAATTATGATGAATTCAGCTGCTCATAGAAATCCAATAAAGGATACTCCATGTTACAGAGAGCAAAACAGCGTGAGTTCAGGCACTAATGTCTTACAGTCAGGCAGGATAACAGCAGACCTCTTCTCTCCATCTTTGGTCAGGGGCATCCTGCAGTGATTCTTCCAAGCAGAATGTGGCTTGCAGTTGGAACATATTGGTTTTGTAGAGGTTCCTCTGTCATGTGTGGAGATCTTATTGTTTTGCTGCATGTTGTTGTTCTATTAATAAATGTGCAAGTTAAGTATCAACCTTTTACTAGAAGGAACTGGATCAGGTTCTTACAGAATTCATTTGCACAAATTGGTTTTGTATTTGGGACTCAAGTTCAGGGAAATTAAAGCCTAATGCCCTGTCTTGAACAGGTAAAATGAATACCAGTAAGGTTTGCAATGCATTGCCTGCTTATCTGAAGACTTGTAAAATTGACTTCTATACAACCTATTTTTGCAAACTTCAGTGGCCTTCCAGTACCTGAAGGGAGCCTACAAGAAGGATGGAGAGAGATTGTTTG
The DNA here is from genome assembly GCA_013400975.1 of Atrichornis clamosus. Classification (NCBI taxonomy): domain Eukaryota; kingdom Metazoa; phylum Chordata; class Aves; order Passeriformes; family Menuridae; genus Atrichornis; species Atrichornis clamosus. The sequence goes on along the minus strand of WBMZ01006409.1, from coordinate 2,662 downwards.
CAAGAGCATGCAGTGACAGGACAAGGGGGAATGGCTTAAAACTGAAAGAGAATTCATTTAGATTAGATATGAGGAAAAAATTCTTTACTGTGAAGATGGTGAGGCACTGGAACAGGTTTCCAAGAGAAGTTGTAGATGCCTATTCCTGACAGTGTTCAAGGTCAGGTTGCGTGGGGCTTTGAGCAACCTGATCTAGTGGAAAGTGTCCCTGCCCATGTCAGAGATTGGAACTAGATGATCAAGAAAGCTCTTTCCGATCCAAACCATTATAGGATTAATTACCCTAATATGATATGCACCCCTAAGTAATCAGCATTAATATGTGAATTAATGTAATGACATATTTGCTCTGAGGAATAGGTTATATGGGCTACTGATGCCCAAACACTGTTCTTTGATTCTTTTGAGTTCTATTTAGTGAACAGGAAGTGAAGGCAATTTATGCAATTATGTAGATGGTCTAAACAATCAGACCTGACAGACCACGGATTTCAGGGGGGTGCTGTTATATGCCTCAAATGTACTCTTAGGCAGGCAGTTGACTCCAATGACTCAAAGAATCCTCAGACAGCCCCAAAATACATTACCCACAGGGTTTCCCTGTTGTTGAGAGTTTTTGTTGGGTTACTGTTTTTATTTTTTTTTTAATTATAGGTTATACCCTGGCAGAACTAGGGATGCAATGTAACCTTGCAATTGGCAATCACAAAACTCTGCCTTGCTTTCTAAAATGTCAACAATGTACTCATCAAATTCTCCCAAGGTTGCCATAAAGTGGAGCTGATATGGGGATTTTTGAAGTATGGGTAAAGTTTTGGCTTCAAGTACAAAAAACAGCTTAGTTCCACATTATCTATCTATCTATCTATCTATATATCTGTGAATTTCTGGTAAATATTCTCATTGAGCAAGAGTGTTCCTTTGTAAGTTAGAGGATGAAAAGCTGTAACACATTTCTGAACACAGGTAAAAATCCAGCCTTGGAAGGTTTCTTTGCATTCAGATGACAAGGGTATTGGAAGAACCAGATTTGAAAATACCAGGCTCAAGACAGGGCAGTTTGGCAGAGCAGCCATGTGGGTAACTGGAAGAACTCCAGGGAACAGACTCAATTTGGGCTAAGTGTAAGCTGAGTAAGGCATGATTAATAGGATTTTTTAAAAAAGCATTTTTAGAGCCTGTTGAAACCATCTATTTCCCTTGAAGAAAGTCAAACATTAGCAAGTTTTTCACTAATTCTAGAGTAAAGATAACGGTCTCACATTTAGCTTGTGTGGTGTCAAACTGCCTACAGTTCCCTTTGGAAACCTTTCTGGGATTTAATAATCAGTGAATTGAACTACTTAGGTCATTAAACATTCAGTTGTTCTGCCATCTTGGTGTACAACTGCGTGCCTGCTTTTCATGTCAGCTAGGATAAGAATGTTGGAGAGCAGAATACAGAAAAAATTGAAAAATTAGCATAGATTGGCATTTGTACGAACTGTAAATGATTTGAATAGGAAGGCTGGAAGTGTTTACTGGGGGTTGTAATGGAGCGTGAGCATGGGCTATAAAAGCATGGGGACAGGAGGATGTTTTGGAATGTAATACTTCAGATGGAGAACACGTGGAATTCGTGCCACAGCATGAATAATATATGGCATAATTAAAAGACGTTTCCTTTTCTTTTTTTTTTTTTTTTTCCTTTTCCTTCAGTGGCTTTGTGTTTTGGTGCTAGACAATGCAAAGGGTGTCTTTGACTGAGTGCAAGTATGTTTAGCAGACTATTGATTAAAGGTGTGACTTAGTAAGTTCTGTAGGGGGAATGGTTTTAAATGGAAACAGGGTAGATTCACAGGAGAGAAAAGGGAGAGATTCATCACAGAGAGAATGATGAGGCGCTGGAACAGGTTGCCTGGAGAACCTGTGGATGCCCCATCCCTGGCCGGGCCGGGCGGAGGGAAGCACCGAACCGGGCGGACGAGGGGTCAGCGGAGGTGGGTCAGCGGAGGTGTGGGACTGGCGCCTCCGGTACGCCGGGGAGAGGAAGGGCTCAGCCCAGAGCCACTGCGGAGAGGAGTCAGCAGCCGGGAGGTGTCCGTCCGAGATCGTTTCCCCAGGGAGAAAGGAGACTGGATCTGGGGTCTGCTCGGAGAGAAGCGGGGGCGGCCTCGCCGGCTGCACATGGGGAAGGGCTGTCCGGGCACCGGGTGCGAGATAAAGAGCCGGGGATTGTGTTGGGGCTGGCTGCAAGCAGCTCGGCTGTGAGAGCCTTGGGCTACCCTCAGCCCAGAACGATCACGAGGTACGGAAGTTTGGGTTTGCTTGTGTTTGACAGATGTCATAGTTCAAGATCTGAATATTTCCACCTTCCTCCCCTATCTTTTCCCCCTTTATTATATTTTTGAATGTATTCTGACGGATTTTTAGAGAACAAAATGTAATAACAATGATAACTGCACTGCAAAATGCAATCCCTATTTCGCTGCTGAGTAGAGGGGGAAATGACATACAGGAGCAGTGACAGTAGTGTAAAAAAGTAAAACTGTTCTAACAAATGGTTAATATAGGAGGAATTTCTTGTGAGTACAGTAAAGCATTAATGTCCACTAGGAGATTTCAACAGATACTGGAGCCATAAGAAAAATGTGTGGTACCCTCTTGCTAGGGTTGCTGTGCC